>QJNX01000219.1:0-106516 GCA_004155925.1 Monosporascus sp. MG133 | reverse complement strand
CCCCCCCCCCCCCCCCCCCCCCCCCCCCCCCCCCCCGGCGGAGAAAAAAAGCCAATAGAAAGTCCGACTAGTCCATTGGATAACTTCTAATCAAATTGCCCATCAGCATATCCCTTATTAAAAACCACTAAAATAAAGCGCCGATTAAGGCGTTCTCATCAAAACTCGCTATTCCTGATCCTGATCCTGATCCTGACCCCCAATTCCAGTTCCCTAGGGTTATTATTAGTTTCTTTTCCCTTTCCACTCTCACTTTTGGTCGCATCGTGAAATGGACTAGAAGCCCCTCTGGCTTATGCGACAATTCAACGGTGCCTGTTTTCAGCCGCTTTTGCCGCACCAGCAAGTCAACTAGAACTAGCGGGAAAAGCTAGCTTTAGCCACTTTTTTAACCACCGGCCTCTCTCAAGCCCCTTAGCATCATCATCTACATATGGTTTTTCTTCGAGGGGCAAAGGTTGTCGCTGTCCCGTTACCGCCCAGTTCCCTCCCTCTATTCGCAGTCTCGACCTCATGTAATATGACTTATCAAGATACCTAACCTGAGTACATCTTGCCTCCCGCTCCCCTGAGGCCCTTTCCTGGACTTCGCATAACCCTCAAATATCGGAATACGACCTATCTCACCTCCCGTTGCCGACCTTCAAGCACCCCGACGCCATGGCTTGGTCTAAGTCTACTAGGATTAGCATTATGCTGGCCATCGACGTCGTCTTCTTCCTGGTCGAGCTGATATCTGGCTTTATGGTTCATTCGCTTGCGCTCATGGCCGATGCTTTTCACATGTTAAATGACATCATCTCCTTGATCATTGGATTGTGGGCAGTCAGCGTCGCACAGCGAGCAACCACCGACAAGTATTCCTACGGCTTTGTTCGTGCCGAGATCCTCGGCGCCTTCTTCAACGCCGTCTTCCTGATAGCCCTGTGCATCTCCATCATCCTCGAGGCATTGACGCGATTCATTGAGCCCCAAGAAGTCTCGAATCCGAAGCTGATCCTCATTGTTGGCTGCTGCGGCTTGGCTTCCAACCTCGTCGGCTTCTTAGTGCTAGGCGGTCACGGCCACGCCCACGGACACGGCGAAGACGACCACTCGCATGGCGAAGAACACGCGCACGACCATGTTCATCAGCACGACACCATCGCCGCGGTAGAGGAGGGCAGGGCACATGGCCCGACGGAGGCTACACGGCATATCCAGTTTAATGAACCAGAAAGCAGCCAGAGCCCAGGTGCTCTAGGTCGGCGGGAACGAGAACGGCGACGCGCGAGCAGCGTTAAGCACAGCCGTTTGACTAGCATCGAAGAACTCAGTATCCATCCGGCCAGCTTTAGACAGGACATTATCGCCCATAGTAGATCGACCCGCGACGAGGACAGGACGGATGAGAGTGCTACGGATGAGGACATAGACGAATCTGCAGTCGATGAAATGTCTCCTCTGGTTCGGGGTAGGAACGCCCAGGGCCACGACACCGTATCCAACGGTGCTAGCCGTGGGTATGAACCCCACGCCCATCGAAGCTCGCAGCGGCCCAGGCGTGACTCTGGCGTGCATACGCAACACAATCATAACAGGACGAGATCGAAGTCGCGCAAGAAGGGTCACGGACATGGACATGACCACGGAGATATGGGCATGAACGGCATGATCCTGCATGTCCTGGGTGATGCTCTAGGAAACGTTGGCGTCATCGCTACTGCTCTTATTATTTGGCTTACCGAGTGGCCTGGGCGTGTTTACGCGGACCCGGCTGTGTCCCTCTTCATCACTCTCATCATTCTCAAGTCGGCCATCCCCCTTACGCGGGCAACATCCAAGGTACTGCTTCAGGCGACTCCAGACCACCTCGAACTTTCTGAAATCAAGGAAGACATTCAGAACCTGCCCGGAGTCGTCAGCTGTCACCACGTTCACGTCTGGCAGTTATCCGACACGAAAGTTGTCGCTTCGATGCACATTCAGATTGCTTTTCCGATCACAGAAGAAGGAGGAGAGAGGTACATGAAGCTCGCTAAGCAGGCCCGGAAATGCCTGCACGCATACGGAATCCACAGCGCTACCATACAGCCGGAGTTTTGTGTAGACGAGAGCTGCAACCATAGTGAGGATGGCGCTCTCGCCCTAGACGGCCACTCCGCACCACGTTGTGGAATTAAGACCGAAGGCGACGTGGCGTGTCTGCTCGAATGCGTCGATGATTGTGTAGGTCCAGGATGTTGTGCACCGTCTTCCGCGGCACCGTCGAAGGCGGGCTCGAGTCGTAGGTCGAGTTCGACGTCGCATGATCACGCCCACAACAGTAGCCACGGACGCGAGCACGAGCATCATTAGTAGGAAACCGTGTTCTCTTTGTACTCCTATCACAGCATCATGTCTCTTTCTTGATTTTTTTTTTTCAGTCATCGGTGCGGTGCACAAAAGGACGTTTGGAAAAAGGGGACGGGCATGGAGCCTCTGGGATAGATGGCTCGACGGAGAACTCTTAGGCGGCATACTCCTTCTCTTTCGCCGCCGAAATTCTGACGTCGTAATACCACTGGCGCGTCAGGCTCGGGCCATTCGGGACCCTGGATACGGAACTAGCGAATGAATTCTTACTGGCATTTGCGCGTGTATTGGTGGTACTCCCAACACGGCGCTAGATGGTCTGTCTACTTATCGTTGCCATGCGTTGATGGTTTTAGTAGAGTATATGGAGTGTATTTCGTCACCTTCGTGTGGAATCTCGTCTCTCCCATCGTGGCATATTGCGCTACGTTGGTACCACGCAACCCTGAACTACCTAGCGTACCTGCCATCACTCCCTCAGCCGACTTTCTAAATAGGCACCCTTACACAAGGTAGCCTAGATACACGAGACCCTCATCCACGGCGGTTGGCTGCGCTGCAGATTTTCCAAACGCCGTGGGACGCGAGCGGCTGGCTGTTACTTGCTCAAGGGGAATGAATGGTCGCGTGCTCAACCCGGAAGCGCCGCCGCAGTGGAACGAATCGGAAATGGGGCTGTTAGTTGTATCTAACTGTTGGTTGGCTATAGGGGGGCAGTTAAGTACACGGCCCTATGACGGTGAGCTTTCGTTCGCGTCATCCGCCCCCGCACCGCGTGCCCGGCGTCATCATCGATCGCTGCACGGTATCGTGGTATGTATGTATGTATGCAGGCTGGCGGGAGCTTGTCCTGTCGGCTAGCTTGGCTAATACAAAAAAAAGCAGTACGCGTGCTCTCTCCCCCACTGGCAGAAGCTACACAAATAAGCGGGCACTGCATTTCGGTTTAGCTCTGGAATAAATGGGAAATCGGTCGCCAGTCGAATAGAGAACGAATTCGATGTTTTATGGGGTAGACTGCTGGTTTAGGTTAGCGTCTTTGCCGCTACCGCTTACATAGTATTGTGTAGCCTTCTGGCAGTCGGGGAGATAGCGCAGGCAATCAGCCGAATACAACAATACAATTGTTGTCCCTTATATTTAACAGTTAAGAGTCTCAAAGGATTAAACTATTAGCTAATTAATTGTTTCTAAGAAGATGCAAGCAATATATTAAAAAGTAGTTGAGATATTGCGAATGAAGTTATAATGGGCAGTTGTTGTTGTCGTCAGCTAGCGAGGTGTGCTAAGAGCATATATGCCAAATAAGGAAAAGTCACCTTCCTGATCGGGGTATATATATATTCCGTGGCTGGGGCCACATACGAAAAAGGCAGTACGCGTGCGATAGCACACGTATTAGCCCAAGACGACAACACAAGTGCTACCCCCTATATCCGACAGTTATTGTTATGGAGAAATCTCTTATTCATTACTAGCTTTTATTCATGCGGTGGGGTCGGAAGTTTAGCTGCTACGAAGAAGGGATTCCAGAGTCAGGACGAGAAAGCGAGCGAGCGCCGTGCGACTAACCTATCACTGCCGCCAAAGCATTACGTACTTATTTAGGTAACGACGAGGCTGCCCTCGCACGACGGTCCACGAGACGAGGCATCCATCTACCTCCCCGTGCGTGTCGTAGCTCACTTACCGAGTCCCGCGTCCCACATCCAACGTTGTTGGCACGCCGTGCAATGCATGACGGATGGAGGGCGACACAGGCGCAGACAGGATTCTCAGTCGCACAGATGGATGGAACACATGACTGGAAAAAGAAAAGAAAAAAAAGGATGTACGCATAGTAATCGAGGACTCCGGTTGGGGGTTGCTTCATCGATTGCCACGGAAGTAAAGTAAAACTTCCATGAGAGAAAAGCTGATTAAACGTAAGCGTTATAACAAAACACTATGACCAACGACGCCGACAGACTCAGAACACCGAGAAGCCCGAGTGTGTGAGTGGCCTACGAAGCCGGGCTGGGGCTCCGTCTAAATATAAACCATCCGTTCCTATAGTAAACACCATTGCCTTCCCCTCCGTCCTGTTTCCCGTAGCGTCCGATTTCCCCCTTTCCAGTAGTGCGGTAGGGTGTAGTAAGTAGTCCGGTTGCAACACCTTCTGTATTCCGACCGAGAATGCATCGAGCGAGCGAGCGAATAAGAAAACTGCCTGGTATCTCATCTATCTTATGACCATGACCATGACCATCCATCACGAGTACCTCAGCTCATGTAAACCATGCGGTGAACTTTCGCTTGCTTATGTTCGAGGAAGGGCCAGTGGCGGGGCCGAATGCAATGATGACGATGCGATATTCCCAGTAACTCCCAGACGAGTAACACCACACGAACCCCGGCTCAAAAACAATGATGCCACGACAAACCAATAACCTAGTTCCACGCCTTCGACAGCGGGCTCGCGATCTTGGGCGCGAACTGCAGGCTCTTGCGCCGCGCGGCCATGAGCCGCATGAGGACACTCTGGTCGCTGTCCTTGTCCTGGCGCAGGAGGCCGTGGCCGAACACGCTCTGCTGCTTCGGCGGGCAGGTGCGCATCAGCATCTGTTGGTCGTGACCACCGTTCCCGGCCAGCTCATCGTTGTGGTCGTAGTCGCCGTAGACCGAGCCGCCGCGGGGCGCCGGCGTCTCGGGCGCCTCGGGCGTGACGTCCATGGCGAACTGGTGGATGCTCTCGGGCGCGGGGGTCTTGGGCACCGGGGAGAGCATGCTGTTGTCCATGTTCTCGAAGTCCCAGTCCTGATTCTGCTGCTGCTCCTCGTCCTCGTCGCGGTCCGAAGGCGTGCGCACC
Source organism: Monosporascus sp. MG133 (assembly GCA_004155925.1). Lineage (NCBI taxonomy): Eukaryota > Fungi > Ascomycota > Sordariomycetes > Xylariales > Monosporascus > Monosporascus sp. MG133. The sequence continues at coordinate 101,334 of QJNX01000219.1, read as the reverse complement.
CACATCGTGCTCTCCCGGCGACCCACATGATTGTTGGGCACCGTCTGGCACTCGCGCGCCGGGGGGGCAGCCGCGCTGTTATTCTTCATCGGTGTAACGAGCGTACCGTTGAGGTTGGCGAGCGCCTTCGGCTCCATGCTCTTGCGGCGGTTACGACCGCCACGGGGCACGAGCGAGGTGTCGATGTAGTAGGGCGCCTCGTCAAGCCACTGGTTCTCGCGCTCGCAGCTAGAAACCCCCGTTAGCCACTCATACCGTACCGCTGCTGTCTGAAAACAGGTCCAAACTTACTCTAAAACCCAGCCGACGCCGACGCACTGGACGACGCCGTTGCTCTCCCTGACCTTCTCCATGGTCCTCTTGCCGCCGTCCTTGTAGACGACGTGGGTGATGCCGATCTTGGAGCAACTCGACGAGTCGCTGCTACCGTCGCTGCTCGGATTCCACGGCCAGCTCTTGACGCAGCGGGCGCCCATCTGGCTAAGCAGTTCGACGAAGACGGTGCTGGCGTCCGCGCCCTCACTAGTATGGACGTCGACGAAGACAACCGCGCCGCGGAGCAACGTCGGGTTGAGATCTCTTCTCGGGGTGCGCGCGGGCGTGCCAATCGAAGACCACACGTCAGACTTGGCCGGGGTGACCGGAGGGTTCTCAATTTCCTCCTGCTTCTCATCGATATCCATCTTCGATGAATCCTTCGTCGGAGAGGTTGCGTTCCTAGAGAGACCTGAGGGGCGTCTGGGAGGAAGTCTTGATACGCTTGCGCTGAGCTTTTTGATGCTGCGGGGCGCTGAGTCGTCTGCTGGCTTCAAGGGAACCTTGGAGACGGTATGAAAGTTTCTGTTGGTCGAGGGTCGTACAGGGGTTACAGGAGGAGCATTAGAGTTTCGCGTGCCCGCAGCAGAGCTTAATAAAGCCGGATCAATCGGCACGGCATTCTCGTCACCATATTCTTGGCTAGCGTCTGAGATTGAATCATCGTGGGCATTACCATCGACCATCTGCTCGGTGCCGGGCTGGTCCATCAGAGACATCTCCTCGGCCTCCACAGCAAGCTCGACATCCTCATTCGTGATGGGGACGTCGTCAAAGACCGGGTCTTCGTAGGCGGCAGCGATGTCCGCCTCAAGCGCAGCTTCCAACTCCATCTCCATTTCCATTTCGGCCCGGATCTTCATTTCGTCATCAAAGAATGAGCTCTTGGCAGGAGAGGCCTCAGCAAGCGGCGAGCCGTTCTCCTCGACTAGGGAATGCTCCTCATCGCTTCCTTTGGCGGGAGTGGGTGCCGGACTAGCAACACTACGCTTCAATGGGCTCGAAGCCTTCCATTCGCCTAGCTGCATAGCAAGCGGCGTGAAACCGAGCTTGGTGCTGCTTCTGGAGACTGATCTGATAGCACGGGTCGCGGCCTTGACAGCACTGGAAGGAAGTCCATTGCGAGGAGTCTTGGAGCTGGCGGGAGTGGGTGTAGCGGGAACAGCGTTGAAGTCTAGCGTAGTGTCATCTTGGTGTCTCGAGGCAATCTTGCCGCTGAGTGCAAGTTCGTCCTCCGACTCGGACATGTATTGGTCTTCCAAGTCCTTCGATCGGAGGCCGAATCCTGGTTTGACTTCTTGCTTCGGGGGAGATTGAGGGGGGGTAGTCTTGGCAGTATCTGGAACGTCACCCTCAGCACCATCTTGCCCATCCACGTCCATCGGATCATCATTCATTTCCTCAGAGTTGTGTGAAGCTTCTGCTGGCACCTCCACGGGCCGCTCTGACGCAACAGGAACTTCCTGGTCAACGACGACGTCTTCTACTGCAGCAGGTTTCTCTTTGAGGGTAGGGTCGGCATGACGAGGAAGAACTGCTGATAGGCGACCTGGGAAAACCAGCGTGTCCGTGGACTCAATCTTGATCTCTTCTTCGGTTCTTTCGATAGAAGCCCCGTCAGCCCCGTCCATTACGGCCTCGTTCTCTGTTTCTTCGAGGGGCGGCTCAGTAGAAGTCTCGTCTTCGGCTACCTCGGGGGCTGCTTCAGTAGAAGTCTCTTCTTCGGCTACCTTGAGGGGTTCCTCAGCAGAATTCCCTTCTTGGACAACTTCCTCAATAGGCTGCTCCTCTTTGGTCGGGGACGACTTGGGCCCGAACAGCAATCTGTTCTGCCCCTCCATAGGTGGGACGGGCGACCCCAGCAACTTCTCAGGCGGTGCAGGGCGTTTCGCTGGCGACTGGAGCAGAGACACCTTTAGCGGCGAGCGAGCGACTTCTGCGCTCTCTGCATCCGAGGGGGGTTGAAGAGCCTTGAGAGACATCGGGGGGCGCTTCGCAGGTGACTGAAGCATCGAAGCCTTGAATGGAGACTGCGAAGACTGAGAATCGGTTTTCGTCGCCGAAAAGATCAGAGACGGAATGGCGTCCACCCTCTTGGCGGGCGACTTCAGCGCGTCTTTCCATGGCGAAGGAGGGACTCTGCGCACCGGACTGCCAAAGATGGCAGAGGCGGGCAGCTCTGAGGGCTGCTGCGTCGCCTCCTCCGTCTCATCGCTAGGTAAAGCCAATTGCGGCTCGAACTTCTTAGCGCTAGGTGGTTTGATAGGACTCTTCATCAAAGGCTTGAGAGGAGTCTTTTCTAATGTGGCGAGCTCATCATCGGAGTCGGCATCTCGCGACAGCGGGATGTTCTGGCCGTCCTTCTTTGGGCTCAGTGGGGCCTTCTGGGGCCTTTCCTCAGTTGCGGTCGACGTCGATCGCGCACTGGCTCTGGTGGTTCTGCCGCCCGCAGCTGGTTTCCGCACAGGCTTGGCTCGCATGCCAGTGCCAGTCTCTGCCACCTTGTCTTTTGCCTTGGTGGCAGCCGGCGGTACCCTGTTCTCCTTCTCTGGTTCCTGGAATGTCACGGTCTTCTTAATGACACCATTCAACCTGGATGCAGGTCTAGAGACGGCAGACTTCAAGCCCGGCGTCGGGTTAGTTGCGAAAGTCGTGGTGATGGTTCCCTGTGATCCCTTGGCAGTTGCAGTCGTCCGCTTACGGACAGTCTTCTTCACTGGTTCAGATGGCGCAGCGGTGCTGGAGTCCTCGGTGGTAGGTTTCCGGGCTCGTGTGCGCGTCGCCTTAGGGGCTTCTGCCTTGACAGGCTCCGCGACTGTTTTCCGCGTCTTGCCGCGTGTTGTTCGTGTTGCGGCGGTTGATTCATCTTCGGAGTGTTGTGGTTCGGGCTCCGGCTCCGGTTGCGGCTCGGGCTCGGCCAACTTCTTCGGCCTGCCTCGAGTCCTGGTGGGAAGTTTGTTCATGGTGAACTGTTTCTGGGCAGGCCGTTGGTTCTCCTCAGTATCCTCGTCGCATCTTGTTTTCCGTTTGTTTGAGGTGGGTCGAGTGGTAGAAGTGGTCGTGCTTGCTTTTGCCGAAGTAGTAGCTACCTTGGTCTTGGTTGGCTTGCTGACTACTGTTGTCTCCTTTGCGGCTGCCCTCGCGCGTGTGATGCGCTTCGGTGGGCTTGCAACCTCCATTTTAATTGAAAAGATAGGGAAGAATCCAACAGTAACAAGGGAGAAAGAAACAAAAAATGAGACAACAATTTAACAAACCTGTGTTGTCGAATAATGGATTGTGTTGTTGATATTGTAATTGTAGTAGATTACAATCGGACCGAGGACTAATTATCGATCTTAAAGTGGCGTGTTTTGTGGGGGGGAGCTTGGGCCTTTCTTATCCAACATAAACAAAAACACTTGCAGACCGGTTGCTCCGTGGTAACCAGGAAACTCCACTATTCCTTGGCGCGATTTTCAAGCCCCATTTTCCAATAGGAGTCACTGGTAACCCCCTCCCCTGATTCGCCTTGCTCTGTGGCTTGCATGCCAGAGAGCAAGCTGACAGGTAAGCAAGCTCACATGCATCTTATTCACCAATCAATCTACTTCAATCATCTGGATGCCTTCCGAATCGAGCTTGTCTATTACTCATATCTGTCATTAGCTTAACACTACTTTCGCGGGAGAGTGACAGCGTTTGCCCACATGAATATTCACAGTACCTGGGTATAATTGCAAGAGAGCGACTGTCTACGGAAGGACGAACACGATGAAAGCTTATATATGTCAATTCGAGGGCTTACTCCAGGCTGCCGCATTTCTCAATTAAGAATCAACACTACTTATATAACGAAGCAAGTCCGCGATAAACAGGCTATGTTTTATCCTCATGGTTATTCAAATACCTCCGATCTCTCTAGCCATACACCCTAGTCATACAAAAATGGTCAATATCAGCCCAGGCGCATTAGGGACCCCTCGACAGCCGATTCAGATTTAGAACGCAGCCATCAATGCCGTAACCCCAATGAGCCCCCAAAGGAGAGGGTGGCCGCTGACCGGGACGCCTCCGTTGCCTGTCGCGTCCTCGCCCAGGATAGATGTGGGCTGGTAATCTACCGGCGTGCTGTCGGTGGTGCCGTTCCAGCAATAGCGGTCGAAGCACGAGTTGCACGTCCCAGGGATCTCGGTCCCCGTTCTCTCCAGGCTCCTCTGGAGAATAGCGCAGGCGGCACAGGCTAGCCACTGCGAGTCTACAGTGCCGTTGCCCATCGTCGCCACGTTCCAGCCGTTCTCGATAGCCGAGTTTCGCTCTTCGTCGGAGTAGGACGGCTTCCAGGTCGAGAAGTTGCTGTTGTATGTGTACGGCGCGTTTGGGATATACACGATAAGCGGTGGAATGTGGCCGGCTTCGAATTCGGATGTGTCGCAGCCGAAGAAGGTAGGCTTCCGGTTGAGGCCTAAGTTGATGAACGTCTCGGCGTCCGGGACCGCCGGGAAGGCTGTTCCGTTTGCAATAGCTTCTTCCCTGCTGCGTTCAGCCGTCGCGCGGAGAGCGGTTCCGTTAGGCCAGTTACTACTCGTATCAGCCGAAGAATCAACCGCGAATATCACATCTACTTTGCGGTTAGGCTGGATGAGAGGATGCAATGGGATGTTTTGGAGATCCTCCCCGCCGTCGACGAGCGAAAGCTGCTCCGTTTCCGCAAAGGGATTGGTATCCGGCTTGTAGCCGTAGAAGGGGTTCGGCTGATATACGGCGATGTCGTTATCCTCTTCAGCGATCCCGGTTAGAACCATCTCGGTCGCAGCGGCGACGAAGGAGGGAACGTCTGAGGACGAGATATTCTGGAGTAGGAACTGGTTGAACAAGGAGCTGCTTGTCCCCATCACGAAACCGAACTGGTCGAACCCCCGAACACAGCTGCCGTTCTCCGGTATACTGCCTTGGCTAAAGTTCGAGCCAAGGTATCTCGTGGGTGCGAAGCCGTATACCGTAGGATCCGGGCTCCCTAATTCCCAAGGGTTGAACTCAAATACCGTAGAACTTAGGGAGATTATCGTATCACCCGGTCTTCGACCATCTGCGACTAGGATCGGCATAGGAGTATCACCAGACTTAAATTTTGACTCGTCCGCAATTGAGGAGAAAGTGTACGCCGGTCCCCCATGTGGAGCGTCGATGAGTTGATAGGAAAGCGCGCGACCCCAATAATCGGTAACAGAGACCTCGTAACCAGCCGAGCGTTTCCTATCGACCGAGCGTTCCACGTCCCTCCAGTATTCGACGGTGTCGAAGACCCCGACACCCTCCGGCTTCGCCGGCCCTTCAAAGATGGAGTTGGACAATTCCCAGGTATTGGAATCTTCGTCGCCGTCGCGGAGATTTATAACGGTGGAAAAGTTGTTGGCGAAGATCGAGCCGATCAGCCAGCCGCCTCCCGAGAGACCCGCGAGGTACGTCGTAGCCTGGAGGAGGTGACCAAGACCGCCAGCGTCCAGGGACCCCTCGACTCGGCTGTCCGCCGCGGCGAGGGAACCGGCGCCATTCATCATTGCTCGGTAGCCGCCTCCCGAGATGGCAATGCCTATGTTCGGAACCACAGAGAAATCCTGCGAGTTTGCGTTGACGAAGCCCTCGGCATCAAAGTCCTCGAGGTCTGCGCGTCTGAAGAACTCGATCATTGGATCAATCGTCTTGGGCCTACGGCTCTCGAGCCATGATGTCTCGGAGTCCGACAGCGACCTTGCGTTGCGAATGGACGGTCTCTGATCGGGACAGTCAACCGTTTGCGGCGCGTAGTTCCCCGAAGGACTATCCGGGGCAGCCCGCCGCGCTACATCTCTTGCTTCGACTAGCGAATACTCAAGCGTCTCGCTGGTAGGAGTCGCAAGCGCGGCCGAGACGAGCCCCAGGAACGGCACCGGGTGGCAGATACTGAACAGATGCATGGTATGGCTACACAAGCATAAGGCCGCGGATGAAGATATGTCCAAGAAGGCTGGCGGCCAGAGATATGGGCAGCGGAGATGGCCTTTAAGAGAGAAGCAAAGGGATGCCACTGGTAACGTACTGTTAAGTCGTGGGAGGTCAGCTATGTATTAGGCGCACGTTTCATATACGTCACCAGTGCTCCCACCCCTGTAACCTATTTTAGTGTCATACGCAGGGTTTGAATTGGGAGATTTAAAGGATTGAAAGGTTTAGACTGTGGGAAGAACGCACCCGACTAGGATATTTAATAAGCTTTGGCCCGCTACTCAGTATATAATTAAGCGGTAAGGCTGAGCAAGTCGTTCCCTAGGCGTAGCGAGTTGTATAAGGCGTACGAACGGGACCAATTACATGGTACGAATAGATATCTGCCAAGTGAATTAGAGTGATACACCCCCCCAAAAACGTATGCAATGCGACATGAGTTGATTCGCACCCGGATTCACAGGAATGCCCGGATAGGTAGGCAATGTCCCCGCCGTGCAGCCCCCCTAGGGATCAGGCAAACCCCGTCCTTTATTAACTCACGTCGATTGACAAATGATGAGATCCTTTCATAACAACGCCACAGCCAACGCTAGGAGAACGTACCTCGCGGCTACCACGGGATTCTACTACCTCTAGGTACACTTGAGTAAGAAATTAACCGCCTGCATACCATGAATACAAATTCTTCTGATAGTAAAACATGCAACCCCCGCGGTACGGTTGTTAGGCAGGTCATTAATACAACTTTACTATGTACCATTGTGCCTTGTAGAATGATGCGGGTCAGGAATGCTTAGGTAATTATAAACTTTTGCGCCCCTCCGCCCCCTCCTCCCCTTCATTTCGCGCAGGCCATTAGTATGGATACAGACTTCAGACTGCCTGAATCTTCCGTAAACTTAAAATCACCAGGCATGCCGGACGCAAAGCCTTCGAGTCATTGCCTTGTGATATCAGCTTCATGCCTATTTACGCCGTACGCTTATCTGATCTCGGTCGCGACTCTGGAGGCTTTGCCGGTAGCCGAAGGTAACGAGGTCTGCTCCAGTCCAACTTCGCCTCGCAAGCGGCGCCGGTGTAACTACCTAGTTTTACGAAGTTCACATTGGAACTTATTTTTATTAAGTACGGAGCTATAAGCAACCGCATCTCGCATTTCCCCAAGTCGATGTAGGTTTGATGCTAGGTACCTATCTTATTAGGTGGCACTCCGGCTCTCTTGACGGCCGCTTCTATCAAGAACCACGCCTCCCAAAGACCCTTACCGACTTCGCCAGTTTCTTGCTTATTGCAACTACTATGTTACAGTGGTAGTGCTCGCTATCCACATTCGTCCCGTGGCAACTGCAGCAATCGAAGATACTCACTCGATGAAGCAACACGGCCTTCCTCTATCATCTAGTCCTTCATGAACCTGCTCTGCTTTGGCTAAATATACAAATGAAAAACTCAATGGGGTGTGACCCGTATGGTGCACATAGCATAAAATCTTATTGCCGAAATTCCGTCACCCATGCAAAATTTCCAACCAGCCCTCGCCCAGCGGATTGGACCGAAAACATAAACTCCGATACGCGACCGAGGTCATGGAGACAAAGGAAATGTGTGATAGTCGGAACGTCGATGCAAATGTCATCTAAACGTAGTGTACGGGCCGTCGACTCTGACGTCCTTGATTCCTTCTGGCATCAGGCGAAGCCATTCTATCCAACTCTCCAGATTGAGGGGCTCTTCGGAAAGCCTGAAAGAAAGGGATAGCTGAGGGCCATGGTGTGATTGTGGGCTATGGAGGACCCCGAGCGGTTGGACTGGTGATAACGTAATCGACGGTAACCTCGAGTTACCCGACATTTGCATATACAACGGTGATGGAAGGTTTGTGGTTGTTTCCCTCTCTAGACTTTTGTCTTGGACGAATTTGGAATAGATCGATAAGAGTCTCGAGTGCAACTCGGCCGCTGACAGAGAATTTGGAAGGCGCTGGGACGCACGCATTCGTAACTGCTCGGCTAAGTTTCGAGTAAAGCTGCCTCGCTCCAAGACTCCAAAGTGCCCCTCGGAGCTAGAAGCCGCGATGAGCTCGAGGACTCCCTTCTGGCGAACCATGTTCGAAGAAGGGTAATATGCAGCATCCATGATGATTAGCGTGTCGGAACATGCCTCTTCTAGGATCTGCTGGATAACACTCCACCTGATGGTCGATGCAGTTCCCCTATCCCGAGCACTATATGTTGTCAGCAAAATTACGGCCAAGCCAGCACGGGGCGTATGGACGTACCTGGCTAGGACCATATGCCTATGCTCGTCCAAAAAGCTATATCCGCTGTAATACACGATCTTCAAAACCTCACGAGTATCGTTCCTCTCAGCGAAGTCATCAACGGTGCGAGAAAGCCACCTCCAGGAGTTCGTGCAACCGTCGGATTTGGATGACGGAATCTTGGCAACCTCAAGAGAATAGTGATAGACCTTGTTGAATACTTCACTCAGTTCGTCCACTGCGGCTATCGCAGCAGGGTCTCCCTCGTCCTGCCAGTGGATGAGAAGTACGGAGACTGCAGTATAACGGCTGCGGTGAGGCAATGACAGCATCCGAGACACTGTCCCTTCTAAGTCCGCCCTGATAGAAACAATGTTCGGCAAGGCTGTCAGGGGGGCCGGTGCAGCGGCCAGAGGTGGCATGGACACTGCCTTATCCAACCGCGGACCAGAAGGCAGCGGCGTCCTGAGACGTGCGTCGCTAGGTTGCGCGCGGCCTGGTGTGGTCTGGGGGTTAGCCAGAGCCGAAGTTGAGTCGATTTCCATCTCCTGGGAAGCCCGAGGGGACGAGAGCCTAACACGTTTCGACGCCGGGCTGATCGGACGACCAGCCAGGGACGCAAGATCCTGCAAGGGGCTTGAGGAACGATACTTGCGTACGGCTTCCTCCCAAGTCATATTGTGGTGATTTGGGTGGCACTATCAAATCCCGTGAGACTCCGGCGATGAAGGGGGGGGAATGTGGCTAATCGCAGGACAACTTACGGCAACCCTCCGGCGTCTACAGTCAGCACAGGCACCCAGCTTCCTGATCAAGGCAGCCTTCTCCCTCTGCTGGGCCGAGAGAGGCCCGGTCCGGCGACGACTGGCGCGCCGGTTACTGGAGATTTCGGCGCCATCCTTGACGGAGAATATGGACTGGGACGACTCTACACTATAGGCTGTTGCACTGGTGTCGCCCGTCGTGTTCGTGACGGCCGTCACGTCGGAAGCATTTGTTGAGTTAGACGAGGCCGTATCCTTCCTCAGGGGCGTGGAGGCCTGAGGTGGCGTTGGGGGTCGGTCGAGGCGGCTAGATGCTCCCTGCCTGACATGCTGGGGCTGCGGTTGGTGACCAGGCTCCTCACTTTGGTGCGATGATGCATGTTGCACCCTTTCTTCTGACGGGGAGTCTTTCGGGAACGATTCCGCTAGACTGGGAGGGGGATGCATTCTCATGAGGCTCTGGCACTCGGGGGATAGGATCGCTACATCATTATTATTAATGAGTGCGACTGGAGACTCTCACCCACGGACGAACCCTGCACCTCTAAGGGGAAACAAAGGGCGATGCTCGGATGAGGACTATAACGTCGCGTAACGTATGAATAATGCAAAACGAGACAGACCCGAAAAAGGAAGAAAAAAAACCCCCCGAATGCACGAGGTTATGAGAGTCGACCTGGCCGTGGCCGTGTGGTGTTATGGGCTCAGGTACCAAGACCAATACCTGAGATACGGCAGCAACCTTGTAAGGGTACAGACACGGCCGGCGCTACGAGCTCGAGTTGGCAAGATACATGAGTCCAGGTCACTTCTATCGAGCAAAGTCTGGTTCCATTTGATTGTATCGTATTGTACTTGTAAGTACTTGACTTGGGTATTCTGCATCCAGACTGGCTGGACTGGAAACGGGCGAGGTTTCGAGGAACTTTTTCAACGTCGAGGAATCCCCTCGGCCTGACTTATTAGGGTAGATATACTTCTCATGTCCTCTCTATCCATTCACAGACGCGCATAAACACACCTACCCCATCCCATCTGCGGGGCATCGAATAGCATGCCACCACCACCAGGTCATCTTGGGCTATTCACCTTATGAGAGACGGGCCCTCCCCTTGATGTGGAGATAAATGTGCCGAGTACTGGAGACTATTCGCTCCTCGGCGGAGAGAGTGTCGTTGAAACGGGGAACAGGTTTGTATATTGTACTACATACAGCGCAAGAGGAGAAAAACTACTGGAAGCGCGCGCAGGGTCTGATAAGGAGAAAAAAAATGATGAAGGCGGGGGCACGTAGGTAGCCGCTGCTAAACTTACCTTACCTACCTAGGTACTTCGTACATACATTAGATCCCTTTCAGCTGCGCTTCGTCTGATCATTGCTTTTACCCACGCTCCGACTTCATGGGTAGTCTATTCACGCTCCTAATAATAACATCATGGCTTTATCATCTGCATCGGTATACGAGCTTCTGAATATCTGCAAGATGCCATCCTGCTTCTGTCATACATATCTACTCACACATGTTATGTAGCTCTATATTAAAATTGGGCTTAATCCTCTCTTTCTCGATTGCTGGTCGACCTACTCCGAGGTCCCTATCTTGCTTCACGCCAAAGACTCCATGCTACTCGGTCAGCTCTGTCTGACACATCGATTTTACAACGCCCAACCGCTCTGAGCCCTTTGAGGACAAGTCTACATAGGAAGACTGAAGAATACTACCCTATAATCATACAGAACCAAAATTATTTACGTCAAATCCACGACGGGCGTGGTCAAAGCTGACCAAACGCGGGCTTCCTTCTGAGGGTCCATGTTAACTGTAGCCGCCGTCCAGCATATTTCTCCTTTTATTTTTTGAGGCTACGGCGGATCCCAGGTAAACACGTGGTGGTCGATTTCCATGCTTCCGTTACTGTTCTCGTCTTATTGATCTTCTGCCGGCCAATCACCTGGAGGCCAACGCAGACGTACAGGCGCGATGTGCGACCCGGGGCTCGTCGACCACGAATTATCTTTTCGGTCAACCAGACGGGTCAGATGAGACTGAGAGGTAGGCTATTCCAAAAAGGCGCAGGACCCGGCCTGGCCAAAACAAACGCGCGAATCGAATGGGATATGGTCATGGAATGCTCCGATCTTGCATGGCTTTTTCTTAGGTTCAAATTCCCAACCCCCCCTTCTTACCAAATGCAAACTTCGTCACACTCCTGAATCTGCACTCCTACCTGCGCTCATGCAGTTATAAAACTCCACCTAGGGTCGGTTTAGACGCGGCCTCACCCCGCCTTGCCTAGTTGTGGGCTTGGCTTCTCTGTTCAGCCAAGACGGGTGCGAATCTACGGTCCGTCAACTTGACAAGGTCTGCTGGCAGCTGGATAGGTAGGTTCAGAGGACAACCACTGCGACGCTCGTCAAGATCCCTTCCTATACGACCAAGCGCTTCCCCGCCGGCCGGTATTGTTATGATTAAGAGATATTTGCGAGACCGAGGGGGTCGGGACAGCGGAAATGGTCGTTCGCCGAGTAGCTATGGTGTGGTAAATGATCGTTCGGTCAGACGTGGGCCAAGCTCCAAGTCCCTCGATATTGCACCTGCGGGAACCCCTCTCCTTGACCCTCTCTGCGTAGTTTCTTACCCTCTTTTTTCTCTCTCCCCGGTGTGTAGGTTCGGTCGGCATTTACCGACTGGGTAATGATTACATTACATAGGATTCTCGTCATCATGTTTGGGGGGTTGCGCTTTGGCAATGTCTATATTAGATCGATAACACCCTGGAAGCCCATCTATGTGAAATGGTATAATTTCCCAATTTTGGAAGGTCGAATCTCGCTTCGCGGCGCGCTCACCGAAGGCCCGACCCGGCCACCATATGCGCTCAATCCCGAAAGCTTGATGTGGGGTGCCTTGGTCATTCCGAGATTTTTTCTCGAAAACTCCTAATTGGGACATACTTAAGCTATGGGAATGCTGCTTATCGTCTGAGTCAGCGCACAAATCGTTCTATAATAGGCCAGTATCAAATGGGCCCCCAGGATCCAGTCCGCGGACGCTAGCCTGTGCCCAGGATGCAGATTGGGCTTCGACAACTTCTTGAGATATGACGATCCATCTTTGATGGATATGATGACTCTTCGGGGTCAGAGGCAGGCGACAATGATGCGCTTCTTCACGATTAGCTACTTCGGACGGACTGTATTGGCGTGATATTCTTTGTAACTAGATACAGTGTATGTCGTCAGTCGCAATTGGCAGTCCGATAATACTCTATGACTATGGCCAAAGCCGAGAGCGTTAGACCTTGCGAAGTCGAAGCGTTGCGGGAAGACGGCTTTTAGACTAATGTATGAGGATTTCTGAGCAGCACAACTCCGTCATCTTCGCCCCCCGGCTTCCGGCACGCGATGCTGGTGCAGGTCAGTCGCCTACCAATCAATAGCCTGCGTTAGATGGGTAATCTGTGTGAGGAGAAGCTTTACCTAACCCAGCTGGGTTGAGGGATAAATACGGCACCGCATTCCCTGCCCTCCTATGGCCATGCTACGGACCTACTCGACACCCAGTTAGGTCCTGCTCCCCCAGCGTACCACTACTGGAAACCGAAAAGGAGTCATAGGTACGCTAACCGAGACGCAGTCCCGCCGGCCTCGGCTGACCTCTCCCGAGATCAACATCAAGCTGAAGGCAGCTTTCGTGACGCATCAGACGACGCAATCACACGAGAGCGGAGTCTCACCTCTAACCGACTTTTCTACTTCTCTCCCTCTTCAGGTTGTAACTGTAGAATAGCCCTAACTTAGCTAGATATCCACTTGTTATGTGAGGCTAGACTATGTGTAAGATACTGACGTCTACCTCATGATTGGGGAACCATCGTCCTCAAAATTAACAATCAGAATATCCAGAAGGGTAGGACGTAAGTACTGGAAATCATCTCGTGTTGGTGATGTGATCTTTCCGGAAAGTTCCTTCTATATGTACCTAGGCGTCGACATCAGACACTTCGGCAACAAGCCCGACTGTTTATAAGCTGTCGTGATCCATATAATCGTATTCATTATGAGTGGAGGCTGTAGCTTTACTATCATGCCTAGACTCAATATTCAAAAATTACAACACCAGCTTGACTACATCTCCTTCTCCCTTACCACATCGACCTGCTGGGTCCGGTTTGTTATAGAGAGGCCAGCCTATGTCACTCTGGCACAACCACCTCCTCCCCGCTGGCCGAAGTGACGAAACGTGCACTCGCGAGCAAGATCTCCTTCCAGACCTCGAACTCTCCCTCGTCCCTCGGCGCGTAGACCAGCACGTAGCCCCACGAGATACCAGCCGCCAGGACTCCGCTGAGCTTATGGCGCTCGGCCCATCCGCGCTCGACGAGCGCCTCGGCGTCAGTAAGGCTCAGGATCACGTGCGCACTGCCTTCGCCGTGCGAGTGTGCGAACTCGCCCCGCATGCCATTGATGTAGCGCCCCGGCCGCGGCACGCCGTCCGCGAGCCACAGCGCGTCGTGGTGCCCGCCCTCGGCCGCCGAGGCGCGGAGCCGCAGGAGCCGCGGGTTCGCCGCCGCAAGCGCCTCCATGAACGCCCTCTCCCGCTCCACCGTGTCCGCCCCCGCCTTCTGCGATGTCTGCCGCTGCGGCACCGTGAATGTCGGCACGTCCGGCCGCTGTCCCGCGCGCGGCGCCGGCGGCTGCGCGCCGGCGAAGTACGACCTGCTCGCCTCGGGCCCGTAGAGGGGCGCTAGCTTCGACCGGTCGTAGGGCGCCGGTACCCTCGTGTCTGCGCGCGCGAACGGCCGCATCAGGGCGTTCACCAGGTACCCGAAGAAGTTGTAGGGCAGTCCGCCCGGCTCTATCGCGAGCCATTGTCGATAGTTCGAGATAGTATAGGCCAGCAGAGGAGCTCCGGCGAGGGCCGCCGCGAAGCCCGCGACAATAGTCTGGTTCGCCCGGATGGAGTTCATGTTGGGCAGATGAGGCATAGGAATGCGAATGGACGACAGTTTCTCAGGAACCGGCATCGCTACTTAGGGCAAATAAGTTAACTCTTAGATAAAACTCGCTAACGTTCGATGACGTGAAGGTTCAGCTCAGTGGCGTTGGAAGGGATTCCTATGGTGCAGAACGGTAGCAAGACTTATACCTGCATGTAGGTGACTGCCGATACCTGAAGTCGTACCACCTTTGCTGTGCGGGTGACACCTATTACATCATTTGAGCGAGTCTTCTCGGCTCCGACCAGCCCATCCAAGGAACACGGCTCCCACAGTAAGTCGAATTGCTAACATGGTCGCACTTTTGTTGCGGTGGCGCCGCACACTGACATTGTCTCCGAAGGACGGTGCGGGGCCGACTCAACGCTGAAGCCGAACTCCGGAGCTATTTCTGCCAATCCCGTCGTAACCGGATCGACCACCAACCTGCGAAGTAATCACACAAATTCGGCTAGCGCCCATGAGACCCCCAATCGGGCTTGGGCGCATCGTGCCGGTCCGTTCTTATGCTTTCCCCGATCATCGCATAACGCGATGTGTCTTAGCGCTTACATATTGTTTGTCACATGTGGCGTGAAGGATTCTCAGCCGTTGAAACGCCTTTCTCCGCTAGATAAGTACCTTTCAGCTCGTAGGACGCTAGTCTAGCGACCGGTCTTTAGTACCCGCTAACGGCTGTACCCTTGCGAACCGATATGTCTTTGCATATAAATAAGGAGGTCTACAGACACGTCTAGAGCCATGCCACAGCAGGAGCATATATCCATGAACCTTGGCATGACACGTCGAGAAATCTCAGTCTGATATATTTTCCCGGCGTTTACTGGCGAAGCTACGGTTTACACGAAACCGAAGGAAAGGAAGGACGGTTGGCTTGTTGTCTTAGACCAAAGCTTTGCAGACTCATTCAAGATTCCCACAGACATAGTTCCTTTATGAAGGGATGTAATCTCATCTGCTTCCGAATTTTCCATTTTGGACGATGCCCTACTAGCCTCGGTAAGTTCCAGACACTCCCCGCAACTACTGCTAGCCGACCAGTCACGAATGCCACCGGTAGACAAGGAAAAGCAGTAGCAACTCAGGCACAAATGCATAGCCTTAAAATACTAGGTGTTCCGTAGTTTAGCAAGTAACTATTTTATCTTGATGAATCGTTAAAGATTAAAACGCATGCGAGGGGTGGAAAGGACCGTTAGCGTCATATCCGGTTAGTCCTAGAGAGTAGATACCCCCTAAATGTCTGTTATAGTGTCTGAGGAGTCGTTAGAATATAACCAATCCGTACTACTTACTCTGAGGCTTAGTACATTCGTTTTCGAATAGTCGTATTGTATCACGAATACCCTGCTATCCCATCGAATAGTTAGCTTGCAAAGTTGTCCCGAGGCCTTCCTAAGCACATTGTAGTATACCTAACAATAGCCGGAACTCTTGAATACCATCATACTTCTGCTATTGAAAAAGTACAAATGAATACTTGCCTACTAGAACTAGAACCATGCTGGCTAACATCTTAACTCTTCCCATACCTCCCCAACAACAACAAGACTAGAGATCCTAATACACGGCCTTGTCGTCCCTTCTCGTACCGTCTTTTCAGGATGTGACATTCCTCGCATGATACTGGACGGGAATTCTTCCCATTCACGCCCCTTCCGCTCGAGCTGAGGTGCATGATATAGGAGCTAGCAATGCCCCGTCGCGGGACGTTTTGTTGTGGGGAGGCAAGGTCCCGGCGGGGCCGCGCAACCACATCTGCCCAGAAGCCGTCAAGGATATCGTCCTCACGATCAAGTCCAAGGACAGCATAGGAGCCTGGGCTAAAGCATTCTTCAATGTCGACACCATCACGCAGCTTCGACAAATCAACATCATTATCTTCTCGGTCAAAAGCGACGGCTGCACCGCCGATTGGAGATGGACGTCAGAGGACCGGCGGTCCCTCTTTGGGCATAGATTCTGTGGTCCTCGTCGACCTCCGCCGCGAGCGCGAGATCCGTCGGATCCGGAAGATACTGAACGGGGCTTATAGTTCCTGGCAGGGGCGGCTGGGCACTCATGTGCGCCTCTGACCGGTTTGAGGAGCGGGCTTCGTGGGTGGACCGGAATCGTGAGGGAGTTCAAGCGGCAGTGGCTCATGGTCAACCACAAGTATGACTGGTACCGAAACGGAAGGAGCGGAGGTCTACCGGTTCCCCGCGGAATTAGTGACGACTGGGACGAGAACGACCGGTGGATCCAAGCAACGCTGAGCAGATTGCCTGAGATCCGGCCCACGTTCATGATTCGAAATCAGGACGGGACCCTCCTTAGACAGCAATCCCGCCAACGGGTAAACGGACGCGCCAAAGTACGCTGGACAACGGGGAGTGGCGCGAGGGTTTCAATTTGGGCTACTGAGCGTGTCCTACTGAAGTTTTACTGATGAGCGACTGGGCTGCCTGTTAGGAGTGATTCTCTCAACTGCCAGCAACGCAAGGCCGCACACTGTCAACCCCTTTCACTTGGGCCTACATGGCATACTGGACTCGGTAGATAGCAGAAGTTCTCGGTCAGTATCGGGCTTGATACCCGGTTTTCTGAAGCATATAGGACGGCCAACGCTTGAGTTCTGTACGGAGGAAATGATCACGTAGTATCTTTGTAAATCATAATTCCGAGGCTTCTGGTGCTGATTTGGACTGCTTGCTACAGTAGGTCGCCGAAGTCGTCCCAGAGCGTAGTGGAACACCTGTCCACATTTAAAAGGGGGTCATATAATAGCAGAGGACCTTATTGATACATATCATATGAACGAGCTGTTGGATGCATTTCGAACATGCTTGATACCTTATTCAACCTGGTTAGGCCAAGTGAACTACATGCAGTAGGGTTACGGAGCGATGTTGCATTCGCCGTAGCAATAGATATTCAAACGCTAAGCTTTGTTTCACACAAGGCAAAGCTTTTTAGTTCCCAGATCGTAGGCGTGGATATTTATATGATAGTGAACCGATCCGACGGGAAGACTTCCGAATGCATAATAAGGGAGAGACACATACAAAGCGATAACTGGCCAAGGGTAATATCGTCAAAATTGCCATTGGTTTGATGATTCAAGTCTTCCGCGAGGGTATAGAATCAACATTCTAAAAGGCAATACAATATCCCCTAGAGATATCTCTTCTGGGTCTAATAGGAAACTCTTCCACGGAAACTATTGTCACGGGCCAAGGTGGATGGAACCTAGATAGGGGTTATACGGTGGTCATTAAGTGTATATATAGGGCCCTTTTCCTCCCGTACATTGGAAAGGGACAGGCATTACTGGTCTAATCTATTGTTACCTACCTGCGAGAGTGTTTCTTCTAGCCTTTCACGCTGTTGCACGTATATCCCGACAACAGTAATCTAGATTAATGCCAAGCTTCGTCCATTTACTAAGTCCCCCTCATACCATGATAGCGCCGCCAAGAATGATGCCCAATTCTTCTCTCGATGTTAGGCAGTAGTGGTAGGTCGTCAGCGTTGTAGAACTTCTAAGGAACGACACATCATAGGAATTTCGTATGTCCCCCTCAGCAGCCTATTACAATGCCTTATAATTTATGGTCTTCATTTGCCTCGATATATAAGATGATTCCTGACATGGATACCAAGCATGATTGCCTGCCCAATGGTGTTTGAAGCCCATTCGAGATCCTTGTCATCGAAGTTGACTTTCTGGATACATTGTGGCACGTGAAATGATCTTCTGCTTGGCTTGATGTTTGCTACCCATAGTAGGTAGTGATTCGCACTGCATGGACAGCATAATAAGTAAACAACGCTGAAGCATCAACCAGCTCGAGTAATAGATGCAGTTTACATGGAGATACAAAATGACTCGCGGCGTGCTGTATTAGTCCATGCATGACTTCCAGAACATCAACTGAGCCGGGACAGGGGTACTCGCTTACGGTTGCTATGATTGGCCGAGCCCCGATGAAAACGTAGCTGCACCCAAAATTCGCATCTCGATTTACATCCACGTTACCGTTCCCATCGCCAGAACTTTGACTTACCAAGCTTGAAAGACCAACTCGCCCTTTGATCGGCACGGCTTATATAAGCCTGAATAGAGGACCACTCCATTACATTGCCATGATTCAATGCTCCGAAGCCAGTTTTCACAATCCGGTAAACTCAACTCGTCCTCCATCTAACGCTTGTCTAGGCTACCCCTCGGCGCTTGTGGAGACGAGCCCGTTCGAGATCTTCCCCTGAAACGTCGGCCAAACTGAATCAGGCTTAACTCCGCCAAATTATGTTCGCGCCCTACTGACGAACCCTTATTACCAAGAGTAATAGGTATCGTGATTATTGCTACAGATAGAGAACACAGACCCGATTCATCGATGTAGGTAATCGAGATACATATCAAGAATCTAAAATAAACCCACGTGACGCTATTAAGGTCCAACTTAGCAATCAGAAAGTAATAATCCAACTCCAAAAATCCAACTACGTTAGGGGGATTCTTACTCATCAATTACGATACTTGTCTCGCCTGAGCGCAATCTCAAACATCCCCTGTTAGGGCCTCGTCTCACAGCCGTGCCGAGTCGCGCCCACAACCCAGCCGCCCTTCCTAATAGGGGCTATTATATACCACCTACCTAGTATGCGGCGGTTTTGAGCCTCAAATCGTTACTAATTTCATTGATATTCTCGTGCGAGGCCGACCGTTTTTTTCTCGGCATCCCTGAGACTATGGTAGTGGGGACGCGACTGCCAACCGGATTGATAGCATTAGCCACTCTGGTGATGCCTGAGCCCTGGGTTTCTTGACGAGGAGGAACTTCTGCCCTGGTCGAAACGCCCTCCACATGGAGTCGCCCGTCGTACCATCGGGCGTGCGGTGCTTTCCACTTCTATCACTATCGTCATTGGCCTTTTCCTCTTTCATCGCTCCTTTCGCGTTTGTTGAATTCTCCGAGTCGATGTTTCTTGATGGCTTCACTTACTACTTACGTCTGACTGTCAGCGTAATGCCCTTGCGCCGCAAGCTTAGTTTCTTATACCCTCACTCTTGTCTTTCTTTTAATACCTCGCGGTAGAGCCGCCACGGGCCTTTGGCTATTGTGATACCGTGAAGATCTCTACAGAGATTGGCACCAATACAAGTGAAATCCTGACGGACACACGCCATATAGCACGGGTTGATCCCGCTTCATATCGAAACGGCTGGACTGTTTATCCACTCTTTTATCTTATTACCATCAACTGCAACGTGGGAGAAGCTACTGTATTACGGGAGGAGGACGAGTTGCCCATAACCCAACCCCAGGATGTGGGCGCGATCCCAAGGCTTCCTAATCTTTGTTCTGGGTTGTGGACCGCTCGCTCAGGTTTGTCAATGGCCCCCCAATATCCTGGTCGAGCCTCGAAAGCTGACGACACATAGGCGGTGACGTTCCGTCGCCATGAGGGACCCGTGAAGAGAAGTCCGTTAGATGACATATCGGGGCCCGCTGGGGACGGCAGCAACGCAGATGCGGACCAAGTCGGCGTGTTAACCGTGACGGAGACGGTCAGGGAGACGATAACGGCTGGAGGCGAAGCCGGGGCCTTGAGCGCGATCGGTGGCTCGCAAGTAACGATCACTCACACGGTAACGATCATGGAGACAGCGGGAGCTGTCGACGGCGAAGCCGGGGATGCATTGTACGTTAAGTCCACGGATGATAACTCTTACGGGCTAACAGAACTCAACAGGGTGCCTAAGATCACAACAACCCTCTACCACATGGCCCCGGCGTTGACTGTTACCGAAGTGTCTACGACGACACTGATGCAGATGATCGCGTGCGGAACGACAGTTGGCGTCCCAGTTTCACCTGGCCAGGATTCACCAATTGCTTCTTCGATTAACGATGTATCCTCACCGGAGCTGGTGACTGTCACGTCTACCGTGACGGAGGGAGTTGCGTCATCAACTTATCCGGTAGAGTCTCCGCCTGTGACAACGTCCGCATCCGAGCCCGTGGCCCCTACGGCAACGTCTTCTGTAGATATACCTACCTTCACCTTCAGCAACATCATCTCGGCGCCTCCAATTGAAACGCCAGCCGTCCCTAGCGAGACCACGGCCATCGAAACCCCCGTACCAGGTGAGAGCACCAGCGTCGAGGAGGCTCCTGCGCCAATTGAAAGTTCTACGGCGACCGAGCCCGCGCCACCAAGCGAGACAACCGCACCCGCTGAGGTCACCCCGCCGCCAGCTGAGACGACCCAGACCCCCGAGGAGACCCAAGTCACAGACGTCCCGAAGACCGTGGTAGAGTCGGAGACCACCGCCGTACCGACCGAGACTTCCGAGGCACCCGAGGCGACCGGAGCGTCCTCTTCGACGACGGCGGAATCCTCAACCTCTTCTTCTACCCCGGCCACGTCCGAAACCACGGCGGCGGAAACCTCAACCTCTTCTTCTACCCCGGCCACGTCCGAAACTACGGCGGCTGAAGCCTCATCCGCTTCTTCTACCCCGGCCAGGTCGGAAACCACGGCGGCGGACCCGACCTCGACAGCGGAGCCGGAACCCGTCGACGAGGAGACGGAGGCCCCCGCACCCACGCCGACTTCGGCCGCCCCGCAGAGCTCGCTGGAACTGCCCGCCGGCCCGCCGGCCTCGGCGGCCCTGCCCGTCCAGGAAAGCCCGAGCCCCACGACGACGATCGGACGGGCGCCCGCGGCCTCGGGCGCGTACACCGGCGTCAGGGAGGGCCCGTCGGTCGTCCTGTCCGGCCACACGCTGATGAGCACCCTGGATCTCGGCAACCTCGCCGGGGCGGGCGTCGTCGCCGCCACCGCTACCGCTGGTCCCGCGACGCTCGGGGTGCTAGCCGGTTGATCGGGGTAGCAGGTTTTCGGTTTCGCGCCGGGGCTTGGTTGATGATAGTGGCGAGGGAGACGGAACGCCCAGGACGGGCGAGGAGATGAGATTTAAGACAGAGAGGACCCCCTTGGGTGGCGTTGGCGTATTAGTTTGTTAGACTTGACCTCTGTAGGCAGTTTTTGTAATACGCGCAATTCCCACCTTACATGATTTGGACGGCGGTGTATAGCGTACATACTTCACTTCGAAGACATACTTCACTCCCTGCGGGAGCCCAAAACTATTATTTGGTTCCAGTGATATCCTCACATTGGTGAGCCGGGCATGGTGATTGCTGTGTGAGTTTTGTGTAGTTTAAGGGGTCGGTTCATTGGGAGCAATTGATTTCTGTTATCTGGGGTATCTTCTTTTTGTGAGCCATTCCGTTCTTAAAACGCCGTTGTCAATGCCGTAGCCCACCACGATCACGTCGTCTTCGCCTCAATATTCTGGGCCTTCCGTATGGCGGCCTTCAATTTTTTGGCCTGTCTCTTGCTCATAGGCTTATTGCCGTCACCCTCAGGACCGCCGCCGCCGCCGTCCTCTTCCTCCCCTATCTTCCTCTTGTTCTCGCTGTTCTCGTTCTTATTGTTGTTATTCACACCTTTCTTCTGCTTCTCCTTGGCCGCCTCGCCGGCGGCGGCCTTCCCCTTTCCGACCGCCTCGTCCTCACGCTCCCCCTTCTCCCTCTCGGCTGTCCCCACGATGTCCACGACACCACGGAACCCACTCCTCTTGATGCCCTCGTTCACCACGACGCCTCGCGGCAGCACCCCCAGACCCTCCATGCCCTTCTCGCTGCCGAGGCCCCAAAGTGCGAGCAGGTTGACGACATCGGCGGGGGCGCGCAGGCCGAGGGCGCCGCGCGCGCCGCTGCTGATGACGATGCCGCGGCCGCGCGTGGCGCGCACGAGCTCGACGACGTTGCCGATGAAGGCGGCGCGGGCGCGCGCGTCATTGACCGCATCCCCAGGCCCCGGCCCCGACCCCGAGGAGGAAAGCCCCTGCGCGTAGCACACCTCGAACCGCAGGCCGCGGTTCACGGCCGCCATGCACGGCTTCGGCCGGAAGTGGAACGGGAACCGCTGGGCGAGGTCCAGCGAGATCAGTGACGCGTCCGTCAGGTTCAGGTTCAGGCACGCCCCCTGGAACTCCCGCTCCGTCGTCGGCCTCACCGCCACCAAGTCGTACGCCGACACCAGCTGCGGCAGCCGGTGGTACGCGCTCGGGTCATTGAGAACGAGCGTCGCGCGGTGCAGCACCGTCGGGAGCTTTGGCTGCTTGTTGGAGGTCTGGTCTGGTGTCGGTGTCGATGATGATGCGGGACCCGCAGATGAGGGCGGAAACTTGGGGAGCGGGTTGGTGATCTGCGGGGGTACCGGCGGCGAGACGATGTGGTTCAGGGCCACGACGTTGTAGCCCAGTGCAGCGCTGAACCTCAGGGTGCGCTCGAGTTCGGCGGCGCTGGTCGACGGGGACCAGGCGATGTTGAGGTCGTACAGCATCGTCGTCGCTGATGATTTTGCATTGCTCGTCCCGGCAGATTCCGATAAAGAAATGTCGCTTACTTACTACCGCCGTAGTAAGTTGTTGGTATCGTGGGATTCACCGCATGCCTGATCAGAATGACTGGTTAACGTAAATCATAAATCCTTGCTTTTGGGGTGGCTTTCGAGATTCTGATATCCGAAAGTTGGGGTCACAGTTTATTTGGAGCTTTCAAAAAGTTCCTATATTAACGTAGCGTCTACTAGTCTAAGTACTTAGAACGGGTGGATAGCGGGCATGTGGGGGGGTTAATGCAAGTGGTAAGCAGGCTTGGCGGGTAACTAGCTAGCTACATAGTACATATATGTAACATTAGGTACTTGGGAGGTTAGTCTAACAGGAGCCACATGTAAACCCGCACATGCAACCCGTACCGAACGTTACTTACCTGTAATGCAATGTAATGTAATGTACTGTAATGTATGCATGCAGAGCTCGAGTAGCTTCTGCTAATATTAACAATGAACCCAAGATCGCCCCAAGCAACACAGCCCCAATTGCCGCGCATCTCTATCGTCACTTGAACACTGACATTTATTGTACTACCTATTCGCTTTTCTTCCATTCCGTATATTACTCTCTCACCTACCTTTTAAGTGATACGCCGAAGTTATCTTTAACTTGTCGCATGTCATCGTTCTCCGACTGAGGTCCCTTACCTGCATTCAGTACATACCCGCCACTCGCGATAACTCCTACATTCAAGGCTTCCTACGTACACTCTTCTTCCACCTTGACCTTTTATCGCCACAGCATTCTTCTTTTTAGCAAGCCTCACGCCGGCCAGCCGATTCAAACATTCACGACCAAGAGGCGATTCCTACCTACATAGACCCACGCACGACCTGCCGGACCATCCGCGACCATGTGCTTCGTATTCACCTTCGGCGAGCACACCTTCCGCAAGGAGGTCGAGGGCTACGAGGGCATCACCTGCCAGTGCCACAACTGCGGCAACTACTCAGGTCGCGTCATCAAGTCGAATCCGTGGTTCACCTTCTGCTTCGTGGTAAGTCATGTTCCTTCCCTATCCTTCTTCTCCCCGTCCGTCGTCGAGAACTCTGAGGGAGCGGCGCGTGCTAACATTCCGACCCTCCCCGGCCCAACAGCCCGTCCTGCCCCTGTCCTTCAAGGGCTACCACGACGTCATCTGCCACATCTGCAACTTCGCGCAACCGCTCGAGAACCGCCCCGACGTCCTGAACATGAAGGGCGGAGGCGGCAACGTGCCCATGCCGAACCGCGGGGGCCCGCAGCCGCCGCAGGGCTGGGGAGCATCGCCGCCACCGCCGCAAGGTTCGCCACCGCCGCAAGGTCCGCCGCCGCCGCAAGGTCCGCCGCCGGCCCAACAGCCGATGAGATACGGATGAGCGAGCCTTTTAAAAGGATTCCCCGTCATTACACGTGCAGTGAGCGGAAGAGTCGATCGCCGCGTTGCGGGAAGCGCATTATGTCCTTGCTGATTTGTCTCGTTGGTATGGCTTTGGAGGAAAAGAAACAACGCTCGAGATTGATGGATGGATGGGATGGATTGAGGCTCAGGATAGGCGTTTTGGTACCGGCTGGGAGATGACATTGCTTTATCCTGTTATGTGTTAGCCTAATAACTCCGGCAGTGACAGCCGATGCATATGATACCTCTTTGACGAATTGATACTTCATAGTCGTCTTGTTGCAAATTATACAGGAGACGATAGGCTCCTAAGAGACTTCGGCGTGCAGACCTCACAATTCGGGGCTTGATGTCGGACATTGCAATGGTTAAACAAGTCTATTAGCATGCGGTCGCTTCATACAAGGATGTCATATCCTCAGGCTTGTAACAAAGAACAAAGGTATCATCAACGTGATACAATACACTTTTTCTGCCTCTCCCTTGAGATATGGGGATTCGCAACTCGACAGCTAGGAGCTGCAGACAGCTGCACGAAAGCTGCAGACAGCCAGGCGGGCAAGGCGAATAGTTAGATTGCCCCATGGATATCATAATCACCCTTTGTAGCCCCATCCAAACCACACTTTTCTCCTTAAGCGGCGCTCTCAATTCAGCACCGGCCGCCAACCCTTGCGCCCCACGTAACCGACGACGCCCTCGTCTCTGAGGATGTCGGCGCCGAGGCGTCCCGTGACGATGCTGCGCTCGACCTGGACGCCCCGGACGTAGAAGGGGAAGCGCAGCCTATTACCGCCGTCTGCTTCTCCTCGTTCGCCGTCGTGGTCGTCTCCGGCCTCGGAACTACTAGCGCCCCTAGGAACGGCCGAGGGGCTGCTCGGCTCCCAGACGGTCCGGCCGCCCCTGCGGCGGCGCTTCGCGAACCCGCACGCCTCCCGGTCGAGCGACAGGTACCACCGCCGCTGGTGCACGCTGCCGATGGTGTTGGCGGCGCCCGCGTAGGCGTTGGTGCGGCGCACGTGCTCGTCCTCGAGCTCGCGGATCTCGCGCTCCATCGCCGAGATGCCGGCCCCGTCGCCCCGGTTCCCCGCCACCACCTCGGCGGGCGCCTTCACGGTCTCCGCGTCGTCATCGTCGTCGTCGTCGCCGTTAGTATCCCTCCGAGGCCCCGACGCAGCCTCCGAGTCAGAGGAGCTCGTCATGGGCTGCTGCCCCGCCGCCCTCGTCGACGCCCGCGTCCGCCGTCTCCTCTTCTTTGTCGGCGCGCGCAGGTTGCGAGCTCGGCCGGCGACGTCCTCGTCCCTCGTGAGGCGCAGGTTGAGCACGTAGGTGTGCGGGAGACGGCTGCCGTGCAATTTGATGCGGATCTTGCGCGCCTGAAACGCGCGCTGGAGTTTCTCCTGTTCCGTGGGGCCCCTCTCTTCCGGGTCGGACGACGAGGGCTGCGAGTCCGGGTCCACGGCGGGCGCTTGTTTACCTTGCTCCGGGAGGACCGTGTATGTTCCGGTGTCCCAAATGAGGAGGGAGCCTGTGGGTGAGGAGGCTGTCTCTATCAGGTGGTTCTGGAGCATCGTTAGCCTGGCTTATCTGTAGGGGATATCAGGCGAACTGACCCATAAACAATGCACTCTTGTCTCTGTAGCATTTCTGTTCAACCGTTGACTGTTCGGATCTCCTGGCAGCCCGTACACTACACCCGACAGCTAGGGTCAGTCATGGTTCTTCTAAAAGTCATAAGGTAGACTACAATTTACAAGGCGTGTTTCAGGGTACATGGCGATGCGAAAGGCCTTGATAGGGTTTTTATGCGTGGGCACTGGGGAACAAAGTTCATTTGACAAGTCCAGGAGACAATACTTACTGATTGCCCAAGACGTGCTGCTGGTCTCGTTGATCTGCAACCGGAGATCGTAGTGCGTGCCCGCAATGGGATGATCGTGCTGGTGCACGACGAAATGAGCACCCCTGGGACTACCGAAGTTCGCCGTGTACAGCTTCTGGTAGCGCTCGACGGAAAGATGCGGGATACCTGACGGAAACGGCGAGAGCGTCGCCTTCGTCAAGATCCGACTGAAGTAGCCCAGATGGTCATCGACGTGACCTTCTCCCGCCTCGACCGCAGCCGCGGATGGCCTTTCTTCTTCTTCTGCCCTACTATCCGCCGCCCCATGCTGATCGTCAGAGCTACTACTGCTGGTGGCTTCGGAAGAAGCTCGAGTCGCGGCGGCTGGCAACTCGATACTCCACTCTAGATTGCGCTTCTTGATGAACGGACTTGGGACCAGTTCGGGACTGGGTCCGCGCTTTGCTGCCATGGTCGATCTATGATCTATGATCACGGTTCTGAACTTGGTACCGACGTTGACCGATCGCGTTATCAGCTAAAATGGCGAAAGAGACAGACAGGTATCTGGGTCCTCAACCCTTGGACCCGTTTTGCATCTCTTCAGTGCTCTTATTCCAAAATGGAACATTTGTATCGCTTTAAATGCATGTGCAGATGCGGTTGCTGGAATAGGGCTCCTGTTGTCATAACCTCTGAGATTACAGGCGTATTGACTTTGAAGAGACCGGAGACTGGACAGGGATCAGACAACTCTTCACAGCGTTTTGAGCGTTAACCTACCAACGTCAGTGCTATTGAAGAAACGAATAAGAATCAAGAGTAGAAAAACAAAATATGTTGGGTAGAATGGGTCATCTACGGTAAATGGGATGTCGATGGACGGACTGCCCATCACCCTTAACCAATAAATTTCTCTGGATTCAAGGGAGCAAGATCCTGAATAGGAGGATCGGCCAAAAAACTTTAAAAAAAATAAAAAAAATAAAAAGAAAAAAGGAAACGTTGATGAGAGTGGGACTCGAACCCACGCGGATTGCTCCACTGCGAAGTTTTGCACAGGTTTAACCTGAACGCAGCGCCATAACCACTCGGCCATCTCACCCCTAGGGGGCCGGGTTTTCCGGATATCCGGATCCCGGGGTTCCCGGACATGGATGGGGAAGGAGCGGATAAGTCAACATAAGTGGACATGGAAGGTGCCAGCCCACCCACAGTAGGTCATGCACCTACCCCACCTAGCAGATCTCTCCTTCCCGCTTTATTATCCAACTCTGTTGATTTGAGGGCCTCTGGGTCAAATCCATTAACCTTCTTCCCCGAAAGCACAAGGTACCTTGCGCGTCAAATGCAGAAATCTACGTGTCGATAGGTAAGCTGCATTTTGATAGTTCCAAGTTCGACTTGATCCGGATTGAAACGTTGAAATTCAGTCTTCACGACCACTCCATTGCTTGTCAAGGTGCCGAGTATCTGGATTGTCGGCCTCGGCATGGTCAGGGATCGACTGCGGAACCGGCAGGCGTTCGACAAGGGCCGAGATTGCAAGGTTGGCACTCCGGAATGCGGTTGCAAGCTATGCCCAGTTATGTCGATGTTGTTGGTTTCTGACAAGATAAAGTTCTTTTACCTATCCTTGGGAAAGATGCGATCACAGAAACCGATAGCTACCTAGGTAGGGAACCCGATCAGGCTGAGTTAGCGCCGGCTACGCAGGACGTATATCGTAGGAGAAATTCGTTGTTTCGATTAGGCGGTCTAATGATGATGTTCTGGCTACTACTATGTAGGTAGGCACAAGCTCAGAGGAAAGCTTTGGTTAATGACCCTTAACGTACTGTATGGCTTCCTCCTGCAAGGTACCTGCCAACTGTAGGTATACCATGACTTGTCTATTATAGAAGCCACGTCCAAGGCCTGAAACCGCAGGGAAGGAGGAACCTTTGGCTGTAGGCAGTATTATCTAATAAGGCAAACAAGGCATCATTGCAACGACTTTCAAATTGAGAATGGGTCTCGAAGCTTACACCCGACTGCTCCTTGCAAAACGGGCCAATAAGGAAACAGCGAGTTCCTCACATTACCCTTCCTTGCTTTCCTTGCCTTCCAAGTAAAAAGTCAACATGACTTTAGACCTTCAGAAAATGGTGGGTGCAGTACTGACACCTCGTCGCTCGCCATCCCCCGGAAAGGGCAGTAGAAGCCTCTTAAATTAAACACCGACGCTTAATACAGTCGACTGTGATTGAAGTGGCTATTATCGACTCATCTCGTCCGATTATGTCGGAGTTAGAGGCGGCCTACCTCTAATACATCATCTATCGTGTTCACTGCGGTTCGCTGGTGGCGGATAGCCTCAGGTCGCGGTTTCTAACGGCGTCGCAATCAGTTTGGTGCCTTTCGGAAGCTGACGTTATGCCCTGACAGAATTTATTTTTCCTCCTCATGGACGATTAGAATTCCCACCCCATTTCCTTCTTATGTTCAAGATCTGTACACAGCTTCTACTGGGGGGTTTTTTTTGACGTGCGCTTGACCCCGCTATTATCTGCGATTGATCTACAGTTAACGATGCCGGAAATCGACCCTCTCGTGCTCTCATATTCGCATTTGGCAAAGTTTCCGCGCGCCAAAGATGCTTTGCACACGTTGAAGAAGGTGGCCTCCCTCGTTAAACCCATCATGAGGGCGAGGGGATGGAAGGTCGGACAGCTTACGGAATTTTATCCTGATCAACAAAACCTCCTTGGTGAGCAACTCTCTGCGTATCGCTTTCAGTAGTTCTCAACTGACGGTATCGCCTATAGGCCTAAATGTTGGTGCCGGCAAGAAGATATGTCTTAGGCTTCGACATGCGGGCGACCGGAACCAGTTTCTCCCTATAGAGCAAGTCACCGACACCATGCTCCACGAGTTAGCCCACAACGTTCACGGTCCTCACGACTCCAAATTCCATGCACTATGGAACCAACTACGAGACGAACACGAATCACTGGCAATGAAAGGCTACACCGGGGAAGGGTTTCTATCTGAGGGGCATCGCCTCGGCGGGAGGAGGGTGCCTATGGATGAGGCGCGTCGGGTAGCTAGGGTCGCGGCGGAGAAGCGTCGAACGCCCGGCCCAGGCTCCGGACAACGTCTCGGGGGAGCTCCTATTCGTCCTGGTCAGGATGTCAGACGGGTTATTGTCGACGCGATCGAACGGCGCAACAAGACGTTACAAGGTTGTGCGAACGATAACAAGACGCAGGATGAGATTCGCGAGATCGCAGACACGGCGACTAGGAATGGATTTCGCACACAAGCTGAAGAGGATGCTGCAAACGAGGCTGCGATTGCCCAGGCGCTATGGGAGCTTGTCCAGGAAGACGAGAAGGCCAAATACGGCGATGGTTACGTACCACCGACTGCCGATCATCCAGCCGGGGTCGGACGTGGTAGCATCACAGGCCAGCCACCAAAGCCAACCCCAGCGGCGGCATCACGATCACCGCCGTGCGTCGTTAAAGGAGACATCAAAACGGAGGACCAGGCCATTCCAACTACTTGGACTTGTGATATGTGTACCCTCGAGAACCCTCTCAACTACTTGTGTTGCGACGCGTGCGGTACCGAGCGAGGTGGGAACGTAACCAGAAACCTAGCAGAGAGATTGTCAAAGACACAGCGGACAACAATTGACCTTACCAACCCGGACACAAAAAGCTCCCGCGCAGCGGTGTCGTCGTCCGCCAAGCCATCGTTGACGAAAACGTCAGAGACACCTCCTGCAGCTAGCCCTGCGCCACGGACGTGGCAGTGCTCCTTTTGTGGTCGAATCCGCGAGAGGCAATGGTGGACATGCGACTTGTGCGGAACCAGTAAGTGTCCTGATACTTCCCGTTCCCCATCTCTTCCGGACAAGAAACTTCGTCCTTCGACCAGAGCCTCTAAAAAGACCCTCACTGACACTGATGGCATAGTGAAGGAAAGGTCTTGATGAGCACAATTGCAATAGTTATGACACATGATAATGTATTTACTGGTACCCGGCTGTGTAGGTATGTTATTGGCAGTGTCATGCGGCCCCTGGCAGTTGGAAATCGTAAGGATCGATACTCTAGCTATCCAGACTTCGTTTTCGGTATATACAAAGCGCAATGTTTTTGATGATGCACAACTATGTAAAGTCGACACCCTCGGCTTATTTAGTGCGAACATGGGCAATGACGAATGTGGCGTCGGTGTGGGACCAAATACTGGATCGTGTTGATATGCCCCTCTAACGAGAGAACCGAATTCGACCTTAACAAATCTGTATTAAGGCCGCAAAGCCCCTTTAACACTCCAACTAGGGCTAAATAGTCCTGGTAAAGTGTTACTTAGCTGACTTAGACCCGCACTATACTTCAAAAGTTTCGACAATAGATCGGCAGCCGGATTTGAAAGTTATTATACCACCTACGAACTACCCCTAGTTACGAGGGAGTAAAATGCCTTTGAACTTTTGAACTAAGCGAGCACTCACTTTTTTGAGGGGAATTCTGAAGTTGAGCTCCCGAACGGACTTGTCCAGCCCCTTGCCGTACGGGCTCACTGACGAGAGACCGGGATTAATACGTAATAGCAAAACCACCAGGCGCAATCATCGGACCAAATAGATACGCCAACGCAGAGAGGGCCCGAGCGAGGAAACAGCTCTGACTCGATTCATCTCTACGTATGTGTTATCCGCAGAGTGCATTACGCAGCTATCAAAGGGCTGGCAGCCATTCGAGCATGTCTCTCTCTGAGACCTGCTCTATGCGGCAAACTCCTCACGGATGTTTCGCTGGTACGCTAAGTATTAGAGCCGGAAACCTACGTCATCAGAGCAGGAACAAGGCTGAATTATCATGCATGTCCTTCTAAGTTATTAAAATATTACAGATTACTACTGTACGTATCCGAAAACTGCCGTGCGGGATAACTACATCACGTATCCTAATAGCATGTAGACGTTGACGCTTGAGACCCGTACCCTGGCACGACTCCGGGCTTAACCTGGGAGATTGGTGTGTAAAATCGGGACGTTGAATGCTCATTGACCAATCACTACGAAAATGGTACCGTTGCATCGCCTTTTACCATGGCAACAGATCGGCATCCCCGGTTTCTGATCTCCAGGGAGCCCTGCGCTTTTTCCTGATCAACATCGCTCATATCCCAGCCCGTGGTGCCCTTGCCCAGCCAAGCCAAGCCTTCCAAGGGTTGACTTAGTGGGGAGAGCCGACAATCAGTCATCAGCCAGTCAGCGAGTTCACCTCGAGCCTTTGACTTCGTTCATGTCACGGCGGTCAATTTCCTTTTATGTCTTCCCCGCTAATTACTAGCTTCGTCGGTCATCAACGCCACGAAACTACGTAGTTGTCCGGTTGTGGTTTAGGGCGGACCCTGCATGGCATAGTTACCCGACTGTGGTTAGCGCCGTCGTATACCACATATGCCGGCAAAAATAATGTTCAGGTCCTGTGCTGTGCCGTCGGATGTCCCCTACATACCAGCAATCAGACCCTTATTACCTGGGGTACGAGGGGCGCTATTAGGGAATCGTTTGCACTTTGCAACGACTCTGTCTACATACATATATACATACATACATATACCGCAAGGACTTTGAATAGACTTAATAGGGATGGACAGGACCTAACCCGATTTTGTGGATGTTCCCTAACCCATTTCGACACTTACGATCAGAAAGATTGTGCGTGTCTGTGTTTGGTACGGGTACCTTGACCATGAGTAGCTAGCGTCCCTGCACGACACCGATATCTGCTCGCCAGTCACGACCAGCATATTTCCGCTTCTGTCCGTACTTTAGTTTCCGTGTTACATTACGTACATGTCGTATAGAGTTACATTAGATGCACTGCAGGTTGACGTCCCGTTGCTCGGACTGATGTGCTGCCGTTAGGTAGTACCCACCGAAAACGACGATACAACTGTCATCAGACGCCTATCCGTTGAGATGTACTAGTCCTAGCTAGTGATAGACATCTCGATAGTCTGTCTACACTACCCTACTCTATCCCGTCTTTCCACCATCAAAGAAGTTCGTAGCCCTCGATTCCATCCACGCATATGACTCCTCTACCGTTTATCCCCTTCCCCTCGTCCTCGCCGTCAGTGCCATTTCCTTTGGCGTCATGACACCTCCGAATTTCAGTGAACCTAGTCATGCCCGACCGCCGAGTCTCGTGTCTGCAAACCCCGAACCAAATGTAGTAGACTGTCAACAGGAACGACAACAAAGTAAAGAAGATACAATACCGGCGTCACCGGCGCAACGCGCTGGGCCTCAGAAATTAGGGCCTGCGCGACGACGTACAGTTGACGGAGTTATACCTAAAGATGGCCCTTCTATTCCGTCTCTGCGCGGAGTCGACCCTGCGTCCCCAGCTTCATCGAGCGGGCAGGCCGAGGGAAGGAGGTCGTCTTCCGCGAGCCCCTTCAGATTAAATATGCCCCTGCTGTCACCCGGCCAGCTTGCTTTTACCGCCTTGCAGTTCTTGCCTGTACCGGTCTTGGTGCTGAATAATCTAAAGACTGTCGTGCTAGCAAACGATGCTATGGGAAGAATGGTGGGTTTAACTGATGACTCGCACAGCCACCAGGATCATGGGGCGAGTGTTTCCGATAAGCTTCGAGGGCAGACGTTACCCCAGATCGGGATTGATATAATCCAGGACGGTAGGCCAGTGTGGATATCCTGGGAGGATTTCTTCGACGAGCTTGTCCGCGAAGTAGGCACCAAGCACGCAGCCGAAAGTCCCGTTGCAAAGGAGGGCATCGCCGGTAAGAATTCCACCTTCGCGGCCGACGGTCCCGAGTCAACCCTTCCCAGCGGGATCCCGGGTACATCGGCTTCGAGCCCTACTGTCGACGTCGTGGTCCAGTCTTGTGGGTTCGACAAGGCGGCCTTTCCCGAATCGAAGAAGCCTGCGTATCAGACTCTTGCAAAGATGATCATTACAATATGGGAGATTGAAGATCACCAAACCTACTATACTCTGACTTTCACCAATGCTGAATCCAGCACCCCCCACATTTCGGGCCCGCGGATATCGATCGCCAGGGCCTGGACTCTCGATACCGCCGAGCGCAAAACGATCGTTCGTTCGAGTCCGCCGTCGCTGGGCTCAGGCCATGATGCAAGCTCTCAGGCTTCTGGAGCCAGCCCCGGCGGCGTCACCGTAACGCCTAGCCCGTTCCCTCCGATGGGTCCTCCATCTCGCTTGCTCCAGTCGAGGACTCCGTCATTTCTTCAGAAATTAACCATCATCAAGGACGCTCTCCTCGACAACACTGAGATGCCGATCTTAGCGATGTGGAAAGATGGAAGTGCGCCCGTGTTGAACAGAGCCGCGCGTGAGCTTTTCAGAGACGCGAACGGTACAGACGATCTCTATGGATTTGATATTTTAAAGAAATGGGATGTGTGGGACGATACCTTCACCAGAAAATACGAACCCTGGGAGTTTCCCATTGCAGTCCTCCTAAGGGAACAGAAACCGTTTTCCGGGGTGCGAATTGGTGTACGTTATAGGAAGACGGGCTCTAGAGTCGTGTTCGACGTCCTCGGTGAGGTGATTACCGACCAGGAGACGGGAGAGGTTGTTGCTGGGGTCATAACATGCCGAGACGTGACTCATATTGCCCAGGAGATTACAGAGATCAAAGAGGCCGACGATGAGAGGTTCAAGCTTATGTGCGATACCATGCCACAGATGGTATGGACGGCAAACGCACAGGGTATGCACGACTTCTATAATAACCGTTGGTATGATTATACCGGTTTGTCGCTGGAGGACTCGTCAGGCTGGGGGTGGACGCGCGCCTTCCACCCGGACGATGTACCAGAAGCCGAGCGAAAATGGAGGCACAGTCTAGAGTCGGGCGCCCCGTACATGACTGAATACCGTTGCCGTAGCAGACAAGGCGAATGGAGGTGGATGCTGGGACGAGCTTTGCCGCTGAGAAACAAGCGTACTGGCGAGATAGAGAGATGGTTCGGTACCTTCACTGACGTCCACGAGACCCTAGAGGCGAAGATGGCTGCGAAACAGGCCAGGGACGAGCTCCAGCAAGTTCTCAGGCACGCTCAGACGACCATCTTTTCTGTCGACCGGGACTGCAAGGTGACCATGCTGGAAGGTGCACTCATCACTGATGGGGACAAGGCCTTCAACACCGATCACGAGGCTCTTCCCGACTCGCACCGTTACATTGGCCGTGACGTTGATCAAGTCTTTAACGATCTGAATCCTCAATTGCGACGGGGGGAGGTGCCAGATTTCCTGATGCCAGTCACACAGTTGCTCGCCGGCGAACAGCCGGAGGGTATCGTCCTGGAGCATGAGATTGGTGAGTCCTGTTTTCCGCAGAATCTAGGTAGAGTAGTCCCTAACAAACCGCAGGTGATCGTCACTTCCGCACGCGATTCCTTCCAATGTTAGAGGAGAAAGCATCGGGGAGTCAGCCCACGAAGCCAGGCGTGGCCGGGGTAATCGGGATCATTATTGACGTCTCCGAATTGAAGGCGAAGGAGAAAGATCTCAAACAGCAAGCTAAAGAGAAGAGGCAGCTGGTGGCCAACGAAGCGGCGGCGAAAGAAGCCAGCCGCCTGAAGAGCCAGTTCCTCGCTAATGTAAGTACGTGCTATTCAAGCCGTGTGGGCTGCGCTGATGTCGTTAGATGTCTCATGAGATCCGTACTCCGATCACTGGAGTGATTGGAATGGCGGAGCTGCTCGCCGACTTGCCATTGGACGACGAATCGCGAGAATACGCCGAGAATATTGTCCGGTCAGCAAACGCGCTTCTTACTGTCATCAATGATATCCTGGACTTCTCCAAAGTCGAGTCCGGAAGACTCGACATCGAAGAGGTCCAATTTTCTCTTTCTGTGGTGGTGCAAGACGTTTCCAAGATGCTTGGGTTTGCTGCCCAAAGGAAGAATCTTGACTTCCGCGCCGATACATCACCCGACATAACGAATGGTCTTGTTGTCCTCGGAGACCCCGGTCGGGTGCGGCAGATCATTACCAACTTGCTTACGAACAGCATTAAATTCACCACCAACGGTCATGTGAACTTCTCGGTCCGGAAAGAGAAGGAGACGCACGACACTATCGAGATCAAATTCGTAGTAGAGGACACGGGAATAGGTATCGAAGACGATGTTCTCAAGCGGCTGTTCCAACCCTTTAGTCAAGGAGACGCCTCGACGGCTAGGAAGTTTGGAGGTACTGGCCTGGGCCTAACCATATCAAAGAATCTACTGGACCTCATGCACGGGAGGATCGAGCTTAAGTCATCGGTCGGACACGGCACAACTGCGACGTTCTGGATCCCGTTTCATAAACCACAGAGCCCGCAGTCAACCCTAGTCAGCGAGAGCGGATCTCTTCCTGACCGCCTTAAAGCCGAGATGAGTGTTTCGTGCAACAGTTCCGAGCCCGAGAACATGGACGGCACGCCGCCTGGTGAGATACCCAACGCTGCTATGGATAGATCGAGATCGGGGCGACTTGATAGATCTTCCAACATATCCCCGCTCAATTTATCCCCACAACCGGCTTCTGATGCGGAGGATTTGCCCATATCGGAGCGTTCCAAACTCCATATTCTCGTGGTGGAAGACAAGTACGTTGTTAGTAAGCTCAGGTGCAGTTTGCCCTGCTAACGTTCCCCCAGTGCTATCAACCAGCAAATCGCGACCAAGACCATCAAAAAGTTGGGCTTCAGTGTTTCTGCGGCATGGAATGGTAGAGATGCCATCAACTACATACAAGCCTCACAACAAGGCAAATCAACCAAACCAGACATCATTCTCATGGACGTACAGATGCCCGTAATTGACGGGTATAGATGCACACATATACTGCGGCAGCACGTCCCCTACAAGGCCTTCGTCAAAGATGTTCCTATCTTGGCTATGACGGCGTCGGCTATCCAGGGTGATAAGGAGAAGTGCAAGAAGGCAGGCATGGATGACTACCTGGCTAAGCCTGTCAAGGGAAAGATGTTAGAGAAAATGTTGGTGGAGTGGTGTACAACACGCCGGCGGTCGCCTCTGTCTAGAGAATGTACCAGTGTCTCAGCGTCGGATTGTTCGGAATCTGCGGACCACTGTTCCAGCGCAGAAATACCGAATTGCGGCGTCGACCACGACTCAGCCACCGAGACCCCGGAGGAGCGCTCAAGTGCCGGGAACGTGGGGAGCTGTGGGGATGATCGCTTGAACGTGCCGACGCCCAAAGGGCCCTCAAGGAGTAGTTCCCACGACATTGGCTCCCAAGATACGGACGCTTTCAATCCCTATCCTCAACCGGGCCGACAGCTATTCGATTCCAACGAGATTGCAATACAACTCAGGGACGACAAACTAATGGACGCAGCCGAGAACAACAATGCGACGAAGCCTATGCCCATTCCGCTACCGCCGGAAGGTGACTCCTTGACGGAGGAGAACGTGGAAAAGCTGAAGAGAGAAGGATCCACGGCGTCTATGCCAAGAAGATAATTGATGAAATATCTGAAGCACATGGATCCCCGAACTACAGGAGGCAACTCTTTTTTTACTTCAATTTCGAAGCTTGTATTCGTACATACGAAGGCGCCGCGGTATACCGAATACTTCACGACGGTTCACGAGAGGCCATGCATCATATAAGCCGTTCATGATCCTATGGCACATGTTGGGTTTTCTGTTTTTAATCCCTTATCATCGGCGTTGCCGGGGAAAAGACGACTAGCGTGTACAATTTTCTCTTGGGGCTGGGGTTTGGGCTGTCCTTTGGCATGTTAAAAAGCAAAAGGGTTCTAACGGAGCAATCGGATGGGGATGGATGATATCTTCTACCCAGCGCTTAGACGTGGACGGATAGTCCCGGCATAATAGGGTTGTGTGAAGAGTTTATGCACCACATATACATAGACGCTGCAAGGGTTTTACATATACGCGCATAGCGGATGTAATGAAGTGTGTTGAGACTGCTTCTGGTTTAGATATTACTAAAATGCTTCAGTTTTTGTTCCCCGAGTTTGCGACTAGATGAACCCTTTTGTTGCCATTCTTGGAAACGTAGATCATGCATGCATACATACATAGCATCACACGCCATTCCTGGACTACTACCTATGAAGTTATCAAGTTTAAGAAATCCGATTTTCAGCCCTGCAGGTGCTTGCGCTGCTGGCGGTAGTGGTCGGCGACGAGGAAGGCGAGCTCGATGGCCTGCTTCTCGTTGAGGCGGGGGTCGCAGAAGCTCGTGTAGTTGGTGGACAGGTCGGCGTCGTCGAGGCCCTGGCTGCCGCCCGTGCACTCGGTGACGTCGTCGCCCGTGAGCTCGAGGTGGACGCCGCCGAGGTAGCTGCCCTCGTCGGCGTGGACGCGGAGCGTCTCGCGCAGCTCGGCGAATATGTCGCCGAACCGCCGCGTCTTTACGTCGGCCCCGCCCACGTCGGCCGTGCGCGTGTTGCCGTGCATCGGGTCGCACTGCCACACCACCGTGCCCGCGTGCTCGCTGCCCTCGACGGCCCGGATGTGGCCCGGCAGCAGCTCCCGCACGCGCGACGCCCCGTACCGCGTGATCAGCGTCACCTTGCCCACCTCGCGCCCCGGGTTCAGCGTCCGCAAAAGCGCGAGCAGGTCCGACGCCGGCGTCGTCGGCCCCACCTTGATCCCGATCGGGTTCGCTATCCCGCGGAAGAACTCCACGTGGGCACCGTCGATCTGCCGCGTCCGGTCGCCGATCCAGAGAAAGTGCGCCGACGTGTCGTAGTACTGCATGTGCTTGCCTGCGCCAGCGCCGTCGGCATTGCCGTCACCGGCACGAGCGTCGGCCTGGGAAGGGAGAGGAGGCGCAGCGGCCGGGCTCTCCATCAGGCGCGTCAGGCTCTGCTCATATTCCAGCAGCAGGCCCTCGTGGCTCGTGTACAGGTCGATCGTGTCCAGCTTCGGGCTCTGGTCCGCCCCGATGGTGTGCATGAAGCGCAGCATGTCCTGCAGGAAGCGCACCGCCTCCGTGTACTTGGCCTTCAGAGCCGGGTCCTTGACGTGGCCCAGGCTCCAGTTCAGCGGCCGGTGCAGGTCCGCTATGCCGGCGGATATCGCCGCCCGCACGTAGTTCAGCGTCGCGGCCGAGTGGTTGTATGCCCTACAATTAAGGGCGAGTCAGCCAGCTGATTGAGTGTTGCGGAAAGGGGGTGTTTTGTTAGTTGGAAGTGATCTTTTTCGCAACCTACCTAACGAGCCTCTGGGGGTCGAGCTCCCGCTCCTCGATCTCGAACCCGTTGAGGATGTCGCCGCGGAACGAGGGCACCTCCCTGCCACCGTCGACGATCTCGGTGGGGCTGGACCGGGGCTTGGCGTACTGCCCCGCCATGCGGCCGATGCGGACGACGCGCTTGTCGGCGCCCCAGACGAGCACGAGGCTCATCTGCAGCAGCAGCTTGACCTTGGACTCGATGGCGCCCGCGCGGCAGTAGTCGAACAGCTCGGCGCAGTCGCCGCCCTGCAGCAGGAACGCCTCGCCCCGCGCCACGTCCCGCAGGCTCCGCTTCAGCCGCTCGATCTCCCACGGGTGAACGATCGGCGGCAGCCGCGACAGCTCCGCCGTCGCCCGTCGCAGCGCCGCCGCGTCCGCGTACTCTGGGTGCTGTCTGATCGGCTTTGAACGCCACGAGTCCGGCGTCCAGTCCCCGACGCCGCCGCCGCCTGTGCTGGTGGCCGTGGTGGTGGTACCTGACGAGGGAGGAGGGGGAGGAGACATTGTTAGGATGCCTGCTAGTTTTGTATGCCCAAAGCGACAGAACGAGGCGACAGTACGACGTGGCTTAGGTAAACGGAGTAGAATATAAGTATAAAAAAAATGAAATATTGAAACACCTTTCTATACGGAGGTTATGAGTTAACGTATGCAAGGAATGAAGCCCAACTTACCAAGAATTGCCGAATTTCGATGTGACTTGCCTAGAGATATTAAAAAAATGGTTAAGCATTAAAGGTTGGGCACATTTTACCTTAGCTAGCTCAGGCCCCGCTGGCTCGTTTTCCGTTTTTTTTTAAAGTCACTTAAGTACCACTCCATAATGCTAAATATTAATTAATCAAAACCCAAATTTCCGTAACGAGCTAACGAGGCTTAAGTTCAGGTTATACGAAAAAAGATTTCGTTTAGTATTTTTATTTTTAAAAAAAAAACGAAAATCCGTAATAACTTAATAATAAAACGTTTTTTTGTAATTATATATATATTTATACGATTCGTTTTATTATAATTTATTATTAATATTACGTTAATTTTAATTAAGACCTTTTTATTACTTTTAAATATTAACGCGTTTATAAGTTAT
The DNA here is from genome assembly GCA_004155925.1 of Monosporascus sp. MG133. Lineage (NCBI taxonomy): Eukaryota > Fungi > Ascomycota > Sordariomycetes > Xylariales > Monosporascus > Monosporascus sp. MG133. The sequence continues at coordinate 61,969 of QJNX01000219.1, read as the reverse complement.
GGCCCGAATATATTACGTAAATTTTTTTTTTCCGAATACGATAAATTTAAATTTTTTTAATTTTACCGCATTATATTTTTAAAATAAAATATACGTATACGTATAATAAATTTTTGGTATTAATATAAGAAATTTAATATAACGTTTAAAATTTTTTTCCGTAATTAATTTTTTTATAAAAATAATAACCGAATTTATAATTCGACCGTTCGGATTATCCGGTTAATTAACGTATTAAAAAATGAACGAATATATAACCGGCTTTTAATATCCGAAAATTAAAAAAAGATTTATTATTTTTATTAATTAAGATTTTATTATAAATAAATAATATAATATATTATACGGAAAGTATATAATTTTCGCAAAAAAATTTTAAGTTCCGTTATTTACCGGAAAATTTATTATTCGAAATTAAAACGATTTATATTATTTTGAACGAAAATTAATAATTTATAAAAACGTTAATTTGTAATTAATTTAATTTTTTAATTAAATAATTATATATTTAAGGAAAAAATGATAATCGTATAATACGAATCGGAAAACGGTAATTATTTATCCCGTTTATTAAGTAAGTTTTTATTATTTTCAGATATATTACGGAATACGATCGATATTTTAAAAAGGTAAAATATTTACGAAAATTATATTACGTTAAATAAGGATATAATCCGGATATTAAAAGTAATTAAAATAATTACGTTATTTTCTTTATAATAATACGGTTTTAATTAAAATAAAATACGTTATATAATTAAATATAATAAAACGATATCGTATTTTAATATAATAATTTTAATATTTAAAATTATATTTATAATATAATATTTTAATACGGTTTTATTATACGGAATTTTATTATTATTTTCGTTTATTATTATAACCGTATTTATAAAAAAAATTAAAATAATTTATATTCCGTTTTAATTAATATTATAAGATAAAATAATTTTACGAAATGTTATAATAATATTTAATATTATTTAATACGTTTTATTAATTTATAATTAATATTATCCGGATTTTATTTCTTAATTTTATTAATATGTTTTATAAACGAAATAAATAAAAGTTTTTAAATTTTCCTAAATTAAAACGTATACCGTATAATAAACGCCGTTTAATTTCGTTAAATGTAAGGTTGATATAGGTTCAAGCCTTATTTTCCAGGCTGAGCCAAATATACAGAAAATCATTATACATATAATCCATACGATAGATATTATACCCAGTATCTTCGAATACGATAACTAATTAATGGTTTTTACGGTTAAGATAAATTATATACCTCAGTCCCATAACACCTTACTCTGAAGCAGAATGCGTGGTTGCCGATAAGCTTCGACTTTGATAAACCTTATACCAGCTGGCTACAGTAAACCTTAAAAATAAACCTTAAGAATAAACCTTAAGAATAAACCTTAAAAATAAACCTTAAAAATAAACCTTAAGAATAAACCTTAAAAATAAACCTTAACGATAAACCTTAAGGGTAAACCTTAAATACGCATAAAAGATTATACCAGTCTTTGCCAGTCTTAATTATTCTTATAACTTTTCGAGTTACCTTTATTAAAATAACTAAACATATTGCGCTATTTTAACTATACCATACCGGTAATCCATAATAAAAAGATTTACTAAAAAATCGTTTTATTTATAATCCAAAACCCCCATAAAGTTACCGGACGGATTAAAACGATCGATAATACCGTTAATTTAAAAAACTTATCCCAAAAAAACTAAATTCGGTTTTTAATTTTCGGATACGATTTAATTTACGAAAATAATAATAATCGATCTTTAATAATACTTATACCGAAAAATATAAGTACCATAAAAATATTATTAAGAAAATTGGAAAATAATAATAATAACGGGTTTAAAAATTTCGAAATTTAGATTTTGGAACAATGCAAATTAAAGGATTACGAACGATAGTTTGTCCGGCTGCTCCGGATTACGAAAAATTTCCAGAATTCCGACAAAAATCGACGTAGATAAAAGCTGCGAGAGAGATGGGATGAAGTACAGAAATTAAGGTAGCAATCTATCATTTTATCTAATTATCTACACGGTCACGTCTTTTCGAAGGAGAAATTTCGTTAAATATAATTAATTAAAATAAAAATACGTTTAACGGTATTTATAACGTTTATCGAAAATTTTTCCAAAAAATATACGGTTTAAAAAAAATAATTTTACCGGTTTTCGAAATATTTTTATCTTATTTATAAAAGTTAAAAACAATAAGTTATATCCGGAAAATCTAAATTAATTAAACCGAAATAACCGATTTATATAATAAAAAACGATAACTTTTTTTCGTTTTTATCTTATTTTATATATAAATAAACTTTTTATTTATATTTATACGTATTTATTAATTTAATAATATTAATAAAACGTATATAATGTAAATAATTTTAAAAATAAATCGTTAATTTTTAAATAAAATAACGTAATTATATTAAAAATTCCCGAAATTTTATTTATTCGAACCTTTTATTTTTTATATGTATAATATTCGTATATTTACGTTATTTTTACAAAAATTACGCGACCGATACGAATTATTAATAAAGGAAAATTTTAACGTATATGGAATTATTAAAAATGTTTTAATTAAAAACTTTTTTTTGAAAACTTAGTTTACCGAATTTATAGAATATATATATTTTCAGTTAACCGTTACCGAATTCGAAATTATTATATATAATATAATTTTTAAATATTTTAATCATATTAAATAAATAAGGAAAATATCGTAAGATTTTAATTAAAACGTATTAATAAATAACGGTTTATTTAACGAAATTTTTTTATCACTTTTTTTAATAATATATTATTTAATAACATAAATATTTTAATTAATAATTCGTAAGTATTTTATTTTTTAATTTAAAAATATAATTTATATTTATTACTTTTTAAATTACGTAGTTTTAATTAAGGTATACCAAACGTATTTTTTCCGTCGGTTAATTATAAGGCCGGCCATATTTTTAATACGGATAATATTCCGTAAGGCGATAACTTTTTAAACCCAATTACGAATAATAACCGACCGTTAAATAATACCGTTTTTATCGAAAAAAAAATTTATAATTATTACCGATTTTTTTAAAAAGCTCAAATTTATTTTTACCTTTTATATATTATACGATATAACGACATTAATTATATTAAACGGTTAATACCGATATTATTAATTTTTTTATAAGGCCGGTTAAAATAATTACGGTAAAAAAATACTTTATTTCGATTAAATATTACGTTCTATAGTATTAAATTTAATATTTATTAATTTAATTTTAACGTCGAATTTAATTTTTACAAAATCCAGAAAAAAAATATAAAAAATATTTAATTAAAAGGGCAAATATTATAATTTATGGCTTATTAACGAATTCCGCCGGTCGAAAAATAATATATATAACGTTAACTTTATTTTTTTTAAAAATTCGTTTTTAATTAGGTACCGTATTTTTTTTAATATAAATTTTATGCCTGTTATACTTTTTTGCGAAATAAATATTACGTTATTCGAAATTTTCGTAACGAAATTTTCGAATATGTTTATTTTTTACTTTATAATTTTTGGTTTATTAAAAGATATTTATTTCGGATTTAAAAGGTTAATTAAAAATCTGAAAATATTTCAACCGTAAGCCGTAAAATTATAAAAATTAAATTTATCGATTTTAATAATACCGTATCCGTTATTAACGATAAAAATAAACTTAATTAATTAAATATAATAAAAAACGAAAATTAATTTATAAATAATTTTAATATAATTATTCGAAAAGCTTTCGGTAATTATATATATATATATACATATATATATTTTAAAATTTTTATAAATACGTATATATTTATATTATTTACTTTAATAAAGCTAATTAATGCAAAGTTAATCTAGGTTAAAGCCTTTTTTTCTAGGCTTAGCCATATATATAAAAGATCATTATGCATATAATCTATACGATAAATCCTATACCTAATACCTTCGAACATAATAACTGATTAATAGTTTTTACGGTTAAGATAGATTATATACCTCAGTCCTATAAAACCTTACTCTGAAGCAGAACCTCACTCTGAAGCGGAACCTTAATCTGAAGCAGACTGATGCGTGGTTGCCGATAAGCTTCGACTCTGATAAACCTTATACCAGCTGGCTGCAGTAAACCTTAAGGATAATAGAGCTAATTAATAATATCAATCATAATTAACTTTTTTTTATTAGTTTTATATATTAACGCATGTACTAATTATAACTTGAATATGTCAGATTATTATACCCCTTTTTAATATATAACGAATTTAACCCTTTTTTAATTTTATTAAATTACGTTCTTAAAATAAAATATATATAAACGTATAATTAAATATTTAATAATAATATTGAAAAGCGTATATAACGTTTAAAAACTTTATTAATAATTAAGTTATAACGATATTTAAATTAATTACCTAATTATTATATTTAAGAAATACGTACGTAATAAATTATTAATATTTAAAAATTAATAAACGTTTCATATTTTTATTAATTAAAACTTAATATAAATAAAGATTAAAATATGTTAAATAAAAAACACATAATTTTTGTAAAAGGATTTAAACTTCTTTATTTACTAAAAAATTTATTATTCGAAAATAAAGTAATTTATATTATTTTAAACGAAAATTAATAATTTATAAAACGTTAAATCGTAATTAATTAGATTTTTAAATTAAGTAAATATATTTAAAAGAATTTTAATATAATATAAAACGGATTACGTAATGGTTTTATTAAAATACTAATCTGTATGTTTTTACGTATTTATTTTATAATTTTATTTATTATAACTAAAATCCTTTTTAAAATTAACAGTAAATATTTATTTTAAATATTAAATAAGTTTTTATTATTTTCGAATATATTATAAAATAAAACTAATATATTAAAGGAATTTAAAGATTTATTAAAAATATTATATGTTAAATAAAAGTATTATCCGGTTCTTAAAAATAATTAAATAATTATATCGCTTTTTTATATTAATAAAAGATTTAAAATAAGTTATATTTTAAGGTTAAATATAATAAAATAGTAATATATTTTTATATAATAACCTTAACGTTTAAAATTATATTCATAATATAACGTTTCGATATAGCTTAATTATACGGAACCTTATTACCGCCCTTATTTATTATTATAATTATATTCTTTTTAAATAAAAATGAAATAATTTTACGAAACGTTATAATAATATTTAATAATATGTAATACATTTTATTAATACGTTTTTATTAAATATATTAGGATTAAAGTGAAAGAAATAATACAGGTATATTAAGAACCAGTTTAAGAGTTATACTTTATTCTTAAAAGGGGAATAAGTAATTAGTTATATAATAATCACCCCGCAGCGATATCGTCGCAATCGGGTAGTAATAACCCTTAAGGTATTTAACGCTCTTTTAATACTACTTATATTTTATTTATATTTCCTTAACCTTTAATAAAACTTTTCTCTTTTTAAATCTTTATCTTTAAAAGTTTAAAGAAAACTATCCGTGTTTTATATAATAAATAATAAGTTATATTTATTAAAGTGACGTAATAACTTTATAACTAATAAAGGTAAATATTAATTATTATTAAAACGTAATTTTATAACTTTCTTTTTAAATAAGTAATATATTTAAAATAGTTTAAAATAAAATAAGTAAGATATTAAAATTATAACAGTAAAAAAATCGTTATCAGTTTTAATATACCTTTTTTTAAAATAAAATATTAAAAGTATAGGTTTTTTATATTCTTAACCTCGTTTTTTAAATATATCAGTATATAACTTAATTATATATTTATAACGAAATCGTTTTTTAAAGTTCATTTTAGGTTTTTATTAACTTATAATAAAATTAATCTGTATTTATTCATTAACCTTTATTTTAACTTGTAACAAATTTAATATACCTTTTTAAAAGTTTTTTTAATATGTTATTATTACAGTAAAGAAATAGGAGTTCTTATCTTTAGAGAAACCCGCCTTTAAAGCCTGATATGGGCTCCTTACGGCTGTAACGAGCCTGTTATATATCCACCTGAAGGTATAAGCAGTCTTCGAAATAGGATCTTAATTTGCAGGTAATAATAGTATAATTAATAATTTAAGGGTTTATTCGTTAAAGAAATTTGCGGATTCTTTCCTTAATCGGAAAACGGTACCTTTAATTAAAGATTTAAATTAATAGCTAAAAAGTGATATTAAATAAGTGTTATATATATAAAACATCATTCGTTATATTTTTTTAATAGTTAATAAATATAACGTAAAATTATATAATCTATATAATTTAATTAAATTATTTTAATTTTAATATAAGAACAGTTAAGTTTTCCTAGTCTGAAGTTTAGCCGTACGAAGTTTATACTAAATTTTAAAGGTAGGGTTTTTAAAGATTAAAACCTTTATTCTTATATTATAATATTATTTCCTTTTTTTAATGATTTTTATTTTAAAAATAAGAACCGTAAATAGTTTTGTTATTTGTTTTAAAAGGTTCTTTCAGTTTCTTTAATTAAATTTATTATAACAGGTTATTGTAACGAACCTGTTATATATCCACCTGGAGGTATGAGCAGTATCCGAAATGGGGTTCTTAATTTATAGGTAATAATAGTACAATAAATAAGGTATTCGTTAAAAAGATTTGCGGATTTTTCCCTTAACTAAAAAACGGTATAGTTGCTTTTAGTTAAAAATTTAAATTGATAGCTAAAAAGCGAGAACTAAATAGGTGTTATTTATAAAGGAAACCGGTTGTTATATATCCATTTCGTACCTTAATAAATATGTTTGGGATTTATGTAATTTAAGTAATCCCGTAAATTATTTAGATTACTTAGATTATTTAGATTTTGGCAGAAAAAGTTAAACTTTTCCTTTTCCGAAATTTAACCGCCTGGAACCTGTGCCAGGTTTTAAGGATAGGTTTTTTTAAAGATAGGAACTTTTGTTTCTGCATTATAATATTATTTCCTTTTCCAAAGCTTTTTATCTTAAAGATAAAAACCGTAATTTTTATTTTTATTTTTATTAAAAAGGTAATTTTTTAATTAACTTTATTATGATAAGTCGAATTAAAAAAGGAAAAAGAAAGTTACGTTTAAATTAATATGAATTTCGTATTAGTTGCGTAAAGTTTATTAAAAAATTTAGTTCCAAAATTATCCTTTATTCGAACTGTATTTATTTTAAGGAAATTAAGTGTTTTTATGTAATAAATATTCCGAATTATAGTTGTTATATTCGTTATTAATGCTTAGCATATAACGTGCTAAAAATAAACTTTTTGGTAAAGATTAAAAAAGAACATAACCGTTTACAGAAAAAATAACGCGAAATAAAAAAGGTTTTAATTATTTTATTTAATCGTTTAAAACGGTTACGCCTTTAATAAGAATTTTTTTTTAAAAAGCCGTCGTTATTTTAAAAAAAGGGTTTAAACGGGACCAGTAGGAAGATTAGGAAAGGGTGGAAGAAAAATAACGTCGTATAAAGGCGGAATAAGTGCAGCTTGTTTTTGAGATAGATATTATAATAAAGGTATTTATTTCTTTTAGCTGGAACGCCGAAAACCTGGATTTGGGTAAGGGACCGTTATCGTCCGTAACCTTAGCCGTATTAGAAATAGTCGGTTAGGATTTTGCCGGTAAAAATCCTTAACCAGATTTATCGTATTCGTTAAATACTTAAGTAGTTCCCATATGTTATCTTTAGGTGGATAATTTATTTATTTAATTAAGTACTGGATTTTGTTTTTGATTATTTTAAAGTCTAATATTTTTTCGATTTCGAGGTTGTTTTTAAGCCGGGCGTTCTTTGGGGCTGGTTTTAATAAAAAAATGTAGAATATAGGGTGTATTTTTATGGTTTTAGGTAGTAATAATCTGTAATTAGTTCTTAAAATAACTTTTTTAATTTTAAACGGGTTAAGTTTTTTAAAATTAAGTTTATCGTTAGGTTTTTTCGTTTTGATTTGGAAAAGGTTTAACGTTACGTTTTGTTTTTAACGTAATAAGTAAATTTTATTCTTTTCGTTAAAATTGGTCCTTTAATTTTATTATTATTATAATATTAAGTTATTTTTCGTTACAAAAACTATAATTCGGTTTAAAATCGGATTTGTACCATTTTGATTTCCGTTATTATTATTTTTGTTCGTAAAATTATAACGGTAATAACCGGTACCTTACGTATTAATTGTTTAAGTTATTAGGTTATTACGTTATGTTTATATATAACTGTATAAGGTAATATATTTATATTTTCGTTAACGGATATATTATAAATTATTTATGCAAGTAATAAAAGTTTAATTTAGTTATTTTATTTAATTATTTATTTGGAGGTAATAAGTTATTAAAAATTTAAGTTTAATATTAATTTGTTTAAAAAAGTTGGTACCGAATTTGGATATAAAAAATTTATTTTAATTAAAAACGATCTTTTTTAATATTTTATATTTATCAAAATAATATCGAATAAAGGCGTAAATTAATTATTTTACCGTTACGATTTTTTTTAAAGGTAAAAAATACTTATATTTGGTAATTTAATTAATAATTACTTATACCATATCGTACTTAATTTTAATAACGGGATTTTTTAATATAAGAAAATTAATAATAAAATGCTAAATTATGGTATTTTATATTTTATTAAGTATATTTATAGGTTATAATAAGTTATCTTAACCTTATTATAAACATTATAATTTTTAATTACTTATTTAACCGTTTGATGGAATTTTGGTAAGTCGTATTTTTTTTAAAGTTATTTAATGGTTTTAAATACCTTTTAATATTTATGTAAGAGATTTTCGTAAAATTTTTTAATAAATTCTTTTTGTTATTAATAAAGGATATAAATTTTACCGCGGAATAATAACTGGTCCTTATTATTTCCTTTTAGTTATTTAGTTTCCTTTTATTTTTTTAGGTCGCAAAAAATTTTAAACTGGGTTAATTTTTCTAGAGTCGGTTATTTTAGGGTTATATATAGTTATATTATCTTATTGTTTTTATAATATAATATTTATATGTATCGTTTAAAGATTTTCGAATCGTAATTTTTTTTTCGGCTTAAAATATCCGTTTGGGTATTTTTTTTACCCTTAATATAATAAATTTTAAAGTTAAACTTAAATAAAAAAAATTATTTAATTCTTATAACGCTTATTTAATTTTTAAATCGTAATAAATCGAATAAAACTTTTATGGTTTAAATAAATATTAAATAATTTTTTAATTTTTTCAAGGAATAATTTCCATTTTTTAAATATTAAAATAATCGTTAGCAATTTTTTATCATAAATGGGATATTTAAATTTTATATTTTTAAGAGCTTTAAAGAAATATATTATTAAGTACCATTTTTTATTATTTTTTAATTACTTTTAAATTATTTTAAAGGCGTAATTTAAAACGTTTATTTTAAATCGTTTTTTTGTTATAGTTTGGTAACTTAATTACCGGGGCGTTAATAATTTTATTTTTAATTTCTTAAAAAACTTTTTTTCGACGTATTTTTTAGTAATAAGTTTAATTAGGGAATTAATAAGTTTGCCATAATTTTAAATTAAGGGTTATATATAGCTAGTAAATTTTAAAAATTAACGGATATTAATAATAATAACTTTATTTAAAATTAGCCAGTTTTTAACAGTTTTTAATTTAAAGTTTTGGATTTAGATTTAATTAAGGGTAATAATAAAGCTTAAAAAATCCAGTTTTTAAGTATATTAAACGTTAAAAAAAACGTTTATTAATAAATTGGTTTTTTTAAAGGCCTTTAAAATTTAAGCGATATATTTTTTATACTTTTTTAAAATTTTTAAATAAATAAAAATATTATCTAAATAAACGAAAATAAATTTATTTAAAACCTTCCGTAAAATAATGATAAATATATACTGAAAATTAACTAAGGTATTAGTTAATTTTTATAATATAACCTTATATTTATAATGTTTATAAATAATTTTAAAAACGGTTTTTTATTTTTCGTTTTTAATTATTCGAATTAAGTAATAGTTATTTGGTAAATCCAAGGTTATGAATTATTTAGTTTTATTAATATTTTCCCTTATAATATTTATTAACGTTAAAAGGTATTTATTTTTGATAATAATATCGTTAAGTTATCGATAATTATGTATTCGTCGGTATATTAAATCTTTATTTTTATTAATCTTAATTTTATTATTTTTTATTCTTAGTATTATTATAACTGGATATTTTATAAGTAATTCGGATTTTTAAATATAACCTTTTTTAAGTTTCGTTAAAGATTTTTTTAAAAAGTTTTAACTTTTTTAAAGTTTATATAATAAATTTAATAAAGCTTTAAATAATATCCTTTTTTAATAAAAATTTTGTAATTTTATTAGTTATAATCGGGCAATTTTTTTCAGGTTCGTTCTTTAAATAATTTTTTAAACCGTCGATATTTAAAAGATATTATTATTACTAGGTTAAAAACCTTAGCTCCTTTAATTATATAACAGATTTTATAAAATTATTTTATAAAAACGTTTATTTCCTTTAATTAATCCGTAAATTATTAAAACGAAATCTTAGTATTCTTAAAATAATATTATATTTTAAGATGTTAGTAATATCGAAATAATCTATTTTAAATATCCTTATATTTAAACCATAAATTTTTTTTATTTCCCGGAAAACTCGATTATCTGTAACTTATATAATTATTATTTATATCTTTAAAGGATCTGATATTTTTTAGTTACCTTAAAAAAAATAAAGTTTTTTTTTTTGCTTCGGAATCGATTATAGCATTAAATATTTTATTTTTATAATAAATAAAAATTTCGATTTAATTCCGTAATCTTTTTTTTATTTCGTATAAAGTTTTATATATAAGGGTTTTTCGGTATCTTACTTTCGAAAGCCTTTATAGTTTTTTAACTAATATGCTTTAAAGGTTAAAAGACGTTTTTTATTTACGTACCTTTTTTGCTACATGCTTAATATAGTAATTATTCTTTTCTGGCTTTTTTTCAAATCTTATATTTTACGAATTATCGGGTCGGAAAAGTAAATTTCCGAAAAGGACATTTTTATAACTAAAAGTCCGTATTTATTATATAATATTAATAAATAATATAAATATTCTTACGTTATAACTTTCCGGCTTTATTTTGATTTAAAGTATAAATAATAAAACTTAGGGTAATTTGGTTATTAAGAGGTTTTTGTATATTTATATTTATTATCTAGTTTTATAAATATGTTTTCGTTATATTTTAGCTAAAAGTTGTTATCTTTTTTAGTTCGTTAATGGATAAGGTAATTATGGTTATAATAAGCAATAAAATATAAAAGTTTGTAATCGTTTGCTAAAGGTTTTAAGTATACGGTATATTCTGAAAAAATGTAATATTTTGGGAATAATTATTCATAGTTACCGAAATCTTTCCGTAATTAACCGTTTTGGTCGTATATTTTATATTCTTATATATTAAAGTAATAAGTATATCTTAACGCAATGGTTACTTTAAAGGTTATTCGTTCTGGATAATATTTGTAAGTTTTAGCCGTAATATTTTTGTAAATAGCATAATTTTCATAATTTAGGTTACCATTTTTAACCCTGTTAATTATAGTAATAGTAAATTCTTAATCGGCAAAAATAAGGTTTACTTTCTTTTTATCCTTTTTTTCGTTATTTATATTTCGTTTAACCGTGCGGAAAATTTTTTTTTGGGGTTAAGAAATTTTTTTTTTGGGTTAAGAAATTCTTTTTTTTTAAAGGTTTCCTTTTTTCGTTAGAAAATAATATTCGTTTTTAAAATGGCCTTTTTTGCCAAAATTAAATTATTTAACCTTAGACTTATTTTTTTTAGATTTCGTTAAAATAGTATTAGTTTCCTTTCAGGATTTATTTTTTATTTTTTTCTTATTATTAAAACGTTTATCGTTATTTCGTTTGTTAATACCTTTTTTTTTTAAAGTATCGATTAAAAATACGTCGGTCGGTAATAATAATTTTATCTGTATAGTTTTCGAAAGGGCCTAATTTAGATACCTTAAATATTTTATTTTTAACCTAAAGTTTTAGGCCGTCGTAATAAGGGAAGAATAATGTATTTTGTAAAAGTTTGGAAATAGCCGTAAAACGGTTAAATTTAATCGTATATTTAATTATTAACGTAATTTGTTAAATTTATATATTTATTTAATTACATATTATTATTTATTTGTGTTTTCGAATAAATTTTATATTTGTTTTTTAAAGTTTTCGTAATTGCTAAAGATATAATTAGTCGTATTTAGGCAGTCGTCGGGATAATTTATTAGGTAATTCTTAAGAATAAATTCGAACTAATCGAATATTTTTTTAACGAATAGTTTTTAAATGGCTATTCTTTTCTGATAGTTTTCCGTAAAAGAATTTTCGTATTATTTAAAATAAAGTTTGGTTTTAATTAAAAATCCTTGTATATTCGTAAACTTATTATATGATTTGGGGGCGATTAGCTTATAGCCTTTAATATCAGGTATTTTGTAGTAAGCGGAAAGGGGTATAATTCTTTTTTGATTTCGACCAAATAAAGAAGGGGCTAAAGTTTTTGGACGGGAAATGGTTTTTAAAAGGGGCGCAGAAATTTTTTTTTTAACTATCGGGCGAATTTAGCATTTTTTTGTTTAAGTTTTATAAATTCCTTAGTTACGAGGTTTAATCGTTCGTTAGTTGTAAGTTTTTTTTTTTTTTTTTTTTTTTTTTTTTTTTTTTTTTTTTCTGATTTCGTACCGTAAGTTTTTTTTAACTTTTTTTTTTGGTCGGACTTTTTAGGTTATATTTTAATGGATTTTTTAGGGGTAAAGGTAGGTTATTATTAGGAAAAAGAAAACTTTTTTAAACCTTTAACTTTAGTAATTATAGGTATTATATTATTAATTAACTAAAAAACTTTTTTAATAAGGGGTAAATTATTTAATCCGGTTATTAATCCTTTATTGGTTAATAACGGGAATCGAATATGTTATTTGTTTATTAAACGTTATTTTATAATATCATTTTTATTAAATTTAAGAAAATTTATGCCTATTTAGGCCTTAAATTATTCGTTAGTTATTACTTAAAAAGTTATTAAAATATAACGAACTTATTATATATTTACTTATAGGTATAAATAATATCCGAAATAAGGTTTTTAATTTATAAGTAATAATAATATAACAAATAAAGTATTTATTAAAAAAATTTACGGATTTTTTCCTTAATTAAAAAACGGTATAATTACTTTTAGTTAAAAACTTAAATTAATAACTAAAAAACGAAAATGAAATAAGTATTATTTATAAAGGAAACCGATTATTATATATCTATTTCGTACTTTAGTAAGTGTATTTGGGATTTATGTGATCTAAATAATCCGGCAGATTATTTAAATTACTTAGATCACTTAGATCTTGGCAGGAAAAGCCAAGCTTTTCCTTCTCCGAAGTTTAGCCGCCTGGAGCCTGCGCCAGGCTCCAAGAACAGGTTTCTTTAAAAACAGGAACCCCTGTTCCTATACTGTAACAGTTATATTTAAAAGGAAATGAAAAAATAGCGTATAAATTAACGCGTATTTTAAAATAATCGTATTAATTTAATCGAAAACTTAATTTCAATTTTTTTAAACTATATTTATTTAAAAATAATTATTTATTTTATCTAATAAACGTTTTAAGTTATAACTATTATAAGCGTTATTAATACTTAATATATAATATATTAAATATAAATGTTTTAATAAAAATTAATAAAAATTATAACCGTTTACTAAAGAATAATATAAAATGGAAAATATTTTATTAACGTATTAAGAATTTGTTAAAAAAAAGATACAGGAATTTATTAATCCGTTAAAACGTTGTTTAAAAAAAGGGTATTATTATTTTTAAAAAAGGATATAAATTAAATTAATTAAAAACGTAGGAAATATTAGAAGAAAAATAACGTAGGCTGGAGGCCGAAGAAGTATAATTTATTTCCGACATGGATATTATGGCGGCAGTATCCTTTTCGACTGGAACGCCGTAGGCCTGGATTTAAACGGGGGACCGTTATTGCTTACGACCTTTGCCGTATTAAAAACCGTTGGTTAGGATTTTGCCGGTAAAAATCCTTAATTTCGTTTATCGTATTCGTTAAACATTTAAATAATTTTTATATATCATTTTTAAGTAGCTAATTTATTTATTTATTTAAATATTGAATTTTGATTTTAATTATTTTAAAGTTTATAAGATTTTTTTCGATTTCGAAATATTTTTTAAGTAAGGTATTTTTTAGGGTTAATTTTAATAAGAAAATATGAAAAATAATGTATATTTTTATAGTTTTACATAATAATAATTTATAATTAATTTTTAAAGTAACTTTTTTAATTTTTAATAAGTTAAAATTTTTTAAATAAGTTTATTATTAGACCTTTTCGTTTTAATTTATAAAATATTTAATATCGCGTTTTATTTTTGTTGTAATAAGTAGATTTCATTTATTTTTATTAAAATTATGGTTCCGTTTAAAATCTGGTTTATATTATTTTAATTATCATTATTATTATTATTTCTGCTTAAAGGATTATTATAAAAATAACAGGTACCTTCCGTATTAATTATTTTAGTTATTAAATTACTGCCTTATATTTATCTATAGTTAAATAAAAAGATATGCTTATATTCTTATTAACGGACGTATTAAGAATTATTTATATAAATAACAAAAACTCAACTTAATTATTTATTAATAATTAACGTAATTCCCAAAATATTCCTTTAAAGTTTAATTTAATCGTTGTATTTAATTATTTTACCAGTAATAAGTTATCGAAAATTTAAGTTTAATATCGATTTATTTAAAGAGGTTAATATTAAAATTAAACGTAAAAAGTTTATTTCAGTTAAATATAATTCTTTTAGTATTGCGTATTTGTTAAAATAATATTTAATAAAGACGTAAGTTAATAATTTTACCGTTATAGTTTTTTTAAATTGTAAAAAGTACCCATATTTTATAAATTTATTATTAATTACCCATACTTTATCATTAACAATCTTTTCTTCATAATATAAACGACGTTATAATATTTTATTCAAGGTTTTTTAAATATTAAAAATAATTTAAGTTATCGATAATATACATAAAAATCTTAACCTTAAACCTGTTAATATTTATTTCTATATACATTTTTTTTTTATCTTTTTTGGATAAAACTTACTTGTTTTCCCTAATTTCTTTAATCTGTATAATTTAATTAAAATATACGGTAATCTTAAATATTTCATAGTTTATTTATTTATTATTATAAAACATATATATCTTTAAGTAATAAATATTTTCATAAGTTTTTTTCATTAATATAAATATCGATAATAAATTAAATAACGGTTATATTTTATTTCGCAATTTTTATTTTTGCTTAAATCGCTGTTTGCCCCCGAATGCGACGATATGCGGAAATTATTTTTTTTCTCTTTCTATTTTCCGATTCGGATTTTTCCAAATCAGGCATTTTTAAAAGAATTAATTCCTTTTACGGCTTTTTTGCCGCCAAGTAAGTATAACAATTTATTTTAAAATTAACGCGGTTATAATGTAAATATAATCCTTTTATTTTACGGATATTTCTCTTTTAAAAAAATTTTATACGTTATTTAAAGACGGAAAACGTATTTCGAATTTTTACCCTTATTATTCCGTTATTTAAACCCTTATTATATGTATATTGCCGTTCGGATCGAGTAAAAGTTCGTTATTATCGGTATAAACGGATATAAAGCCGTTAAATACCTTTTATTATAATAACGTTTTAAATCGTTTTACGATTTTTATAACTTTATATATTTAAGTATTATAATTAATAAGCAAATTTATAAAAATTAATATTTAAGTAAACTTTTTATTTAAGTTTATTTTATAATTATAAATTTCGTATTTATAAATTACGTAATATTCCTTACATCAGTTAACTCTTTTTTAAATACGGGATTAAGAAATTTGAAAATTTTACGTTATTTATTTTAAACCTTTAAATTAAGTAGCAGCTTTTTCCTTCCGGTAACGATCGTTATATCATTTATAAAATATCTTAAAAAACGTTAAAAAGAATTATACTTATTATTTAATCTTTCGATAGTATAATATGTAATAATTATATATTATATATTACCTTTTAACCTTTCGTTTATAACGTAAAATTATTTGCGAATTTTTTAACGAAAATAATATTTATTTTTAACTTATAACTTATAAAAACCTATTAATTGGAAAACTTTTTCATAATTTTGTCGAATTCTTCAAGTTAAAATAATAATTTTCGTTTAATTCCGAACGTTAATTTAAGTTTTTAAATTATTTCGGAAATAGAAATCGGTTAAATTTGCGATAATTAAATAAAAAAAATAAAAACCTTTTTTAAAAAAGTAGTTTTTTAAACTTATAATCGGTCGAGAATTTTGTATTAAATAATTATTCCGGTTTTAAATTATTCAGTTGCATTCGTTAATTTTTTATTAATAATATATTATTACTTATATTAAATATTTATATGTTACTTTATAACAGATAACGAAAAGGTTAAAGATTTTATTATGGCAATTAATAACCCTTATACTTTTTAACTTATAAGGGCTCCTTATAAGGCCCTCAAAAAATCGAAAATCTTTTTATTTAATTGCGAGCGTTTTTAATTTATTAATATAAAGTTAAAGAATTTATAAAAAGCTTAACTTATACGATTTATAATAAATAACTTAAAAAGGTATTATTTTTTTAAATTTAAGTTATATACGAAAATATATAACGTTACGCTTACGTTATGCGTTCCTAACGGCTTGGCATTAACAAAAGTTCGGTGCCATAATGGGGGCTTAACGCAGCCTTATTATAATAATATAATATACCTAGCTAATTAATATATCTTCTTTAAACCTGCAGTTTTTAAATAAGGCGTTATTTATTAAAAGTTATCTTAACGTTTAATAATAATAATATTAAAGTTGTTATATAATATATAAGTTATAAGATGTTATAACTTTTTATATTTTATATTAAATATATTACGTTTTATTAAACCATTATTTCACTTTTATTTTATATAATAATAATAATATATACGTAATATTTACTTAATTTTTTCCTAGATAAATTATATTAATTATATATTTAATCATTATTTTTTATAAATTTTAACCGTGCATTTTGCTTTTATCAACCTTATGAATATGTGAAGTTTTGGTCGTATTAGGTATAAAAGTGAAATGTGCCTTACCTTATCGAGATCAGGCCCTATTTTTGAGGTTGGGGCTATGCCTGCGGCGCAGCCGTGGCTAGCGCTTTTGATCAAGAAGTAGCTGTAAGAGTTAGATATATCGATTAAACCTTTTTAAGAAGAAGTTATATAAAAATAACAAAACTTTAAAAATAAGGCCGGATATTAAATTATGATTTTTCGGCCACGTTTGGTACCGCTCTATACAAATTCGCGAAAATTATTATTAATAATTTTCGTAATATATATTAATTACGAAGTTTTTAACGTTATAACTTATATTATTACGCGTAAAATTAAAATCTTTATTTTCTTTATAACTTTCGTTTTAATTAAAACCGCGTATTAATTAATAAAGAAAAAAGATAACTTAAAATTACGAATAACACTTATTATAACCTTTTACCCCCTTTCCGGGCTAATACGAGAATAACATAATTTTATAAGCCAAAATAATAATATATAAAGTTTAAAATCGTTTATAATAAGTTTTAAGGCATATTTTTTTTAATTAACCGAATACAGGCGACGTATTAAAAAATTTAAGGTAAATACTTTAAACTTTCGAATATTTAATATTTTAAAACGAAATGTTTATTTTTATCCGATACTTTTACCGGGTTTTTGCCGATATAAACGTAATTAATATATACGTTAACGTTAAATATACGGCCGATAACTGTATAAAAATTTTACGCCGTTAATTTATTCGCTTTATATTAAGTATTATATTTAGCGAATAAGGCCGTATTTTACGTAAGGAATAAATAAATACGATATATAATCTAGTTTTCGGAAAGCTTAATATCTTTTTCGTTATTAAAATAAGTTTTAAAAACTTTTTAATTATTTAAATTTTTTTTAATAATAAACTTAATTATTATTTAAATTACATTCTTAACTAAGTTAGCCGAAAAATAACGAACGTTTATATTAATGCAAGGTTGATCTAAGTTCAAGTCTTATTTTTCAGGCTGAGCCAAATATACAGAAAATTATTATACATATAATCCACACGATAGATACTATACCTAGTATCTTCGAACACGATAACTGATTAATAGTTTTCACGGTTAAGATAGATTGTATACCTCAGTCCCATAAAACCTTACTCTGAAGCAGAACCTCACTCTGAAGCAGAATGCGTGGTTGCCGATAAGCTTCGACTCTGATGACGTTTATATTAATAATATTACTATTTTATTTTTATCTTAATATTTACGGAAACGAAAAAGTTTGATTTAAGAATATTCGAATATATAACTGCCGGATAATATAACCGTATTATTTTTGGTCCTAAATAATTATCGAATAATTAGTTCTAGGTAGTTATATTAAATTTTATTTTTAAACGATAATATGGTTTAATTGTTATTAACGAAATATATTTATTATTAAAAAAAATTTCCGGCCTAAATATATTAATATCCGTAATTTACGTATATAATAACTATTAACGGTATTATAAAACGAAATTACTAAATATAAAGGTTTTAATAAAGCCGGAAATTTAATTAAATATAATTATAAAATAAAAATTAAGCGTTTTAATATTAAACGTTCCGAAATCGATATTATTATTATTTTTATATTTAAAAGTTAACGTTAAACTTAAATATATTTAAATTTTTTTTAATTAATATGCCCGAATTATTAAATAACTTTTCCGTAATTTAATTTAATAATTTACGTATTATTATAAAAATTATTATTTATATTAATAATAAGGCGAAAATTATAAATATCCGAAATTATTTAATTAAAATTATAATAAATAAAAGATATTTATTAAGAATAAAAAAAAATTTATTAAGTTTTATAATTCCGAAATATTTTACGGAAATTAAGTTTACGTATACGATAAATTAAAAAGCTTAAAAATTTTATCCATATTATAATATTTACCGTCGTTTTTAAATTAAATATAAATATTCCGGAGATTAATCGAATAATATAATAAAAAAATACCGAAAAGATTTTTGATAAAATAATTATGGTAATAATTTAATTAAACGGTTCGTAATTATAAGTAATTAAATATAATTAATTATAAATAAGTTATATTATTTATATTTTATTAAGTATTCGATAAATATAAAACCGAATCGTTTATTATAAAATTAATTAAAATAATAATAAAAATTTAAATCCGGTAAATTAAAAACTGTATTATTTATTAAAATATAAAGGTTATAATAAAAATCGACGTCGCGGATTCGGAAAATAAAAAAAACGATAAGTTATTTATTATAAATAATTCCGATTAAAATAAAATAATCGTCGAATTTTAATTTTAACTTTTGGTTAATTAAAATATTATTTATATTATCTGTAAACTTTTTCAATAACATAATTTTAATTTATAAAATAAGACGAAAATAAAACCTTATTAACGTATATTATTTAACGGTAAATACGTACGTAAAATAATTTTAATATATTTAAAAAAAAAACTGTAATAACCTTATTTCGGTTAAACTTTATTATAATTTATATATGCCCAATTTTATTTATATATCCGAACTTTTGAATCCGAAAAAATCCGCATAAAAATAACTAAAAGCCGGTTCGTTAAAAATAATTATTTAAGAAATAATTAAATTATAATATAAACGATAAACGAACGAATTATTTTTTATACGGTTATTTCCGTTCGGTAATAAAGGAATAAAATAAACGTTTATTTTTATTAAACTTAAATAATTTTTATTTAATACGTTTCCGATTAAATTAAATAAAGTTAAGAATTTTTATTTAATTTAAAATATAATTAAATTTATTAAGGTAATTTCCGGATTTAATAAATAATAATATTATAACGTTTTAAAAAATTACCTTTTTTTGTATTATATTTAATTTATAAAAAAATCGTATTTTTTATATCGTAAAAAATATTAAAAAAATTTCGCAAACGGCAGATTAAGTTTAATTTAAAATAACGGTACCGTATTTTTATATTCCGAACCGATTTATATAAATTATAAATTATAATTATATTACAAACTTAATAAATGTTAGAAAAAATTACATAACTGCCGTAAACCGTATCCCGTTTTAATTAAAGCTTATTAATTATAACCGCTTAATTTAAATTAATAATTAAAAATTTAACGATAATCTTAATAATTTAAATACTAACTTAATATACGGTTTATATGCCTTTACGGCTCGGAATTACGATTCCGGTTATCGCGATACTTATATTTATACGCGTAATCCGTAACATAATAAATAATCCTAATTAAAAATCCGCCTCGTTCCCTTTATTTATAACGTCGGCCCAGAACTTATAATTCCTTAATATTTTTGATTTATTTAAAATTACCTTCGTTACCGTATTTATATTCGCTTAATTCGTTTATTTTTACTTCGTTACCAAAATTGCCGGTATTATTAAAAAATAACGATACGTAATTTAACGTTATAAATAATATATCGGAAAATAAAGCCGAAATAATAATAATTATTAAAGTTAAAAAATCGCGCTTTAAAAATGAACGGTACTTATTTAATAATAATAATAACTATAATATTAAATAAAAATTTAAAAAATAAAACCCGGCCGGTTTTAATTAAAGCGGACGGTAAAAAATACGGTCGGTTTCGAAACGGGATCGGAATTACGGTCGATAATAAATAAAATATATTACAAGTTAAAACGTAATATTATAACTTTTCGCAGATTTTAACGGTATATTTTTTAATTCGTTAAAATACGAAATATTATAAATATATTTTTTTAATTTTTTTAAATCCTTACGGAATATTAATATTATTTTAAAATCTGAAATAATATTTTTTTACGTTAAAATAATTTAATTACGTAAAACGGTAAAATAATACGATTATATTCGTTATTTTATTAATTTTAAATTCGTTAAATATTATATAAATATTAATATTTTTAATCCGGATTAATTATATATTATTATAGATATATAATAAACTTTATAAATTAAAAAATTAACGAATTTTAATATTATACGTTATAAATTATAATTTATCGTAATTATTAATAAATTCCGTTTTTTAATTTATAACTTTTTATATATAACACCGAATTAAAAAATTTAAATTTTATTTTCCGTTTTTTTTTTTCGAATTCGTTATATTAATTTTTAAAATATTTTTAATTTTTTTTAATTTTTAGGGTACTTTAATTCGGATCCATTAATTAATCGAAAAAATTAATTATACGCATAAATAAACGATATAAATAATTTTTAACTAATTTTAAGGAAATTATTTTTGTATTATATATATAATAATTCCGGTATCCGTTTTTTTTAAATATTAATTCGAAATATTTAAAATCCCGGTTTTATAATAAATTAAAAGTTTTTACGTTTTATAATTTTATTTTTTCGTAACCATAAATATTATCCTTTAAAACCGGATTTTGGTTACCATTTTTTAAGGTTTACTATATACGTTATTTCCTTTTTATTAAAAATTTTCATAATAACGGCTTTTTTAAAGTAATTAATTTAAGGTTTTAATTAGTACCTTCCGGAACCTATCGTCCAGGTCGTTACGTTTTTACGGAAAATTTCGGTAATTATAAATTTTTCTGGATCCGTCGTTTTATAAAGGATATAAATATATTACTTAATATTAAGTATACCGAATAAAAGTTTACCGGTATTTCCGGTTACGGCTTTTAAAATTTCGTTTTCCGAAATGGCCGACGTATAAGGATATAAAGTTCCGGTTATTTAATTCTGCTTTTTTTTTTCCGGCGTAACCGGAAAACCGGATAAATTTCAGAATTTTTTTATATTAAAATCTTATATAATTATACGGTTTATTAAATATTTTAAATAACCGTTAAAATTCTTAATATTAATACCGAATATATTACGATATTTACAAATTTAATTTTTATATATATTTATTTAACCGTTATAAGTTTACGTATAAAAACGAATTTTCTTTTCGTTTAATATTATAAAAATTATATTTATATAATATATATTATAAAAAATATCATAATTTTATTATTTTAATCGGAACCATATAATTATTATATTTTAAGTACCGTTTATATTACGTAAATTATTATCTTATATAAACTTTTAAAAACGTTAAATAGCCCAAATTATATTGTATTTTAAATAAAATATATTAATTAAATTTATAATATAAAAGATATTTATTTTACGATTTTAAAAAATTATTATTTAATAATCCCGAATTTATAATTCGTTAACTTTTTCGTAATATTTTAATATAACGAAAGAAACGAATAACGTTATATATTATTTCGTTATTTCGTTTTCGGATAATAAAAATAAGGATTAAAAATTATTAAAATATATAAATACGTTTTTTATTAACGTTTTATAAATTATATATATATAATTAAAATTTTTATATATTTATTTAAATATTATTCCGATATTATTACAAGTAAAATATACGTTACCAATTATATAACAGTAAATAGATTATGTTTTTAAGTATATATTAATAAACCTTATTTTATTAAATATTTACCTAGCGGAAATTATTAATAATTTATCGGCTGGTTTAAAATTTAAAAAGGATTAATAAATAACTAAAGGGGGGGTATGAAAAACAACGTTATAATTAATATACGTCGTATCGAAAATTAACTTAATAGCAGTTATATTTTCATATACGCCTTAATTTTTTGCCAGTTTATTATAATACGCTGGAATAAGGTTATTATATTCCGTTCGATTAAACGGTAATAGTATTATTATAATAATTATATTATGTTAGGTATTATAAAAAAAATATTTATATATAAAAAGAACTGGAGATATTATAAGCTTATTAATAATATTTTTAATTAATTAGGATTAGAAATTAAAAGAAAGAATATAAAATATAATAAACGGGATAAAATTCGAACGATTATATAATATTAGATATTATAAATAAAGTATTTATGCATAAAATATCTAGAAATAATATAAATTTACCGACGGTATTTCTAGCAAATTAGGATTAAAAATTAAAAAGGAAAATATAAAATATAATTAACGGGATAAAATTCGTACGATTATATAATATTAGATATTATAAATAAAGTATTTATATATAAAAAGTTTAAGAATATTATAAACTTTTTAACGGTATTTTTAATTATTTAGGATAAAAAAATATAAGATATAATAGATTAAGTAAGATTCGTATATTAAATAATATCCGAAAATATTATTAATATTAAAAAAAATACTTAATAATTTATAATATATAAACGAAACCTATAAATAATTAATAAGTTATAAGCGAACCCGAAAATAATATATATAATTAAAATTAAAATATATATAAGTTTTAAAATTATATAATTATAAGTATATAAATAATTAGGTTTATATAAATTAATAAATATTAATTTAAAAATTAACGTTATTTTTTTTATAACGGAATAATAATATATAAAAAAGAAATTAATAATTATATATAATTTATATAAGGTTTTTTTAATTTAAATTATTTAATATAATTTATAAACTTTTTTTAAATTAATATATATAAAATAATATTATTATAATTACTTAATTAATAATTAATATTATTTATTTTATATATTTTTATATATTTTACTATATTATAATACGTAAAATTAATTTATTTACAATATAATTATTAATCCGTTATTTTTTTATTTAATACTTAAAATCCTTTTTATAATTTATTTATAATATAATTATTAATCCGTTAATTTTTTATTTAATACTTGAATTTTTTTTAATAATATATACCTTTTTATAATTTATAATATCGCAAAATATAAACGAATTTAACGATGAATTGGAAATTTTTTTCCGTAATATTGCCGATAATATACCTTAAATATAATCCGAAAATTTTAAATTTCCGGTTAAATATATTAAATTCGATAATAACGTTTTCGTTTATAATTTTGCCGATAATATATTTTAAATATAGCCGGAAAATTTTAAATTTCCGGTTAGGTAAATTAAATTCGATAATAACGTTTTTATTAATAATCTTTCCGATAAATAACCTTAAAGACGGATAATAAAATTTTAAATTAAAAAATAACTAAAATTATTATTAAATTTATTTATAATATAATATAATTTACGGTATCGTTTTAATTAAAGTAATTTCGTATTAATTAAATAATATTCGATTATTTTAAAATGTAAAATAAACTTTACGGAAAATATATATTATACGTAACCGATTTTAAATATTAAATTTATATTATAAGGTTATATTTATATAAGGAAAAACTGGAAAATTATAAATACCTTACGTTTTAATATTAAATCGAACGTAGATTAATTTAAAAAAAGTTTATAATTAATAATAATTTTTAAATTCGGTAATATCGTTAAAGGTTTAGATTATAAATAAGATTTTATATAAAAAAAACGATATTTATATAAATATTAAATATTAATAATACCGCTTAAGATATTTTTAATAATAATATTTAATAAAATAACATTTACGTTATAATAAATTATGCCGGCCTTATAAGTTATTAAATTATTAAGTTAGTTACCGATTTTTAATTAATTACGGTTTTCGTAATTTAACGAAAAAAATATATAAACCGAATATTTTATAAACGATACAAAAAAAGAATTTATAAACTTATGGACCGGATTAATTAACGAAGAAATATATATTATATAAGCGTTTTACAAATGTTATAATTTACGGGGTTATGTAAACAATAAATGTATAAATTACGTATAAGAACGCGGCAAGGAATATTTATACGCGGTCTTTAAATATTCGGTATTATTATACGGTTCGAATAAAGATTTTTAAGGGGATTTAAACCCAGATATTACGCTTAGGACGGAAATGTTTTTAAGTTCCGATAATATAAAAAAGGTAATTAATATATAGGTTATAATAATATACGGAAAAAAATAAAATTAAACGAAAAAGTTTTAAAAATACGTAAAAACTTTGGTTAATAAGTTAATTTTATGCGAAATATATGGGTTAATATAAAATTATGCGATATATTTAATTATAAATAATCCGATATTATTAATACGTCGGTTTATTTTAATACAAAAGATTTACTTAATATTAATATTAATAAAATATATAAAAGTAATATATTTAATTAAAACATTACGATATTTTAATTTTTATTAATATTAAAATTATAATAAAATTTCCGTATTAATTACGATAAGATATAAAAATAGTTAAAAAATAAAAATTTTATTATTACCTTATTTTCGTTTAACAAATTTTTATTTTATTTATTTAACGACGACGAGGAAAATAATAAACCGTTCCAATTAGGACCATTTATTAAGTTATTTATAATTTATACTATAGGATTATAACCTTTTTTTATATATAAAATACCATAATTATCCGAAACAAAATTATTTTTTTAACGAGTTTAAAACGAACTTTTTTTATATAATTATAATTTAGGCCTCGTTAGCTTATTACGGGAATTTAAAATTTAATTCGTTTATTTTTAACGTTATAAATATAACGAACCTGTTATACTTCCACCTGGAGGTATAAGCAGTATCCGAAATGGGAATTCTTGATTTGCAGGTAATAATAACATAATAAATGGGGTATTCGTTAAAGAGATTGGCGGATTTTTCCCTTAATTAAAAGACGGTATAGTTATCTTTAATTAAGAGCTTAAATTAATAATTAAAAAGCGAAATTAAATAAGTGCTATTTATAAAGGAAAACCGATTATTATATATTTATTTTAAATTTAATAAGTAAATTTGGAATTTATATAATTTATATAATTTAATAAATTATTTAGATTATTTAAATTCTTTAGGTTTTGGTAAAAAAAGTTAAGCTTTTTTTGTTCCGAAATTTAGCCGCTTAAAGTTTGCGTTAGGTTTTAAGGATAAGTGTTTTTAAAAATAAGAACCTTTATTCTTATATTATAATATTATTTCCATTTTTTATAAATTTTTATCCTAAAGATAAGAATTATAAGTATCCTTTTTATTTTGTTAGAAAGGTAATTTTTTAGCTAATTTTATTATAATAGGTTAAATTAAAAAAAGGAAAAAAAAGCCGCGTTTAAATTAATACGAATAGTATATTAATCGCGTAAAGTTTATTAAAAAATTTGGCTTTAAAATTATTTTTTGCTTAAATTACGTTTATTTTAAAGAAATTAAGTATTTTTATATAATGGATATTCCGAGTTATAACTGCTGTATCCGTTATTAACGCCTGGTATATAACGTATTAGAAATAAATCTTTTATCGAAGATTAGGGAAAAATATGACCGTTTGCAGAAAGAAAAGCGCAAAATGGAAAAGGTTTTAATTATTTTGTTTAATTATTTAAAACGATTACGTTTTTAATAAGATATTTTGAAAAAAAAGGCCGTTATTATTTTAAAAAAAGGATTCGAACGGAATTAACGGAAAGATTAAAAAAGGGTGGAAAAAAAATAACGTCGTATAAAGGCAAAATAAGCGCGGTTTACTTTTAAAATAAACGTTATAATAAAAGCGTTTATTTTTTTCGGTTAAGATACCGGGGGTTTGGATTTAGACGGGGGATTATTGTTATTTATAACCTTGGCCGTATTGGAAACGGTCGGTTAAAATTTTGCCGACGAAAATTTTTAATTAGGTTTATCGTATTCGTTAGGTACTTAAATAATTTTTAGGTATTATTTTTAGGTAAGTAATTTATTTATTTAATTAAGTACTGGATTTTATTTTTAATTATTTTAAAGTTTAATACTTTTTCGATTTCGTATTCGTTATTATTTTTTTTAATTTCGAGGTTTTTTTTAAGCGGAACGTTTTTTAGGGTTGGTTTTAATAAGGAAATATGGAATATAAGGTATATTTTTATGGTTTTAGGTAATAATAATTTATAATTAGTTTTCGAAATAACTTTTTTAATTTTAAACGGATTAAGTTTTTTAAAATTAAGCTTATTATTAAGTTTTTTCGTTTTAATTTGGGAAAAATTTAATATTACGTTTTGTTTTTGGCGTAATAAATAAATTTTTTTTTATTAAAATTAGTTCCTTAATTTTTTTTATTATAATATTGGGCCATTTTTTGTTATAAAAATTATAATTCCGTTTAAAATCGGGTTTATATTATTTTAATTTTTGTTATTATTATTTTTGTTCGTAAAATTATGGTAATAATAATTAATATTTTACGTATTAATTATTTTAATCGTTAAATTATTACGTTATGTTTATATATAGCTATATAAAGTAATATATTTATGTTTTCGTTAACGGACGTATTATAAGTTATTTATGCAAATAATAAAAATTTAACTTAATTATTATGTTAATAATTAATATAATTTCGAAAATATTATTTTAAAATCTGGTTTAATCGTTTTATTTAATTATTTGTTTAAAAGTAATAGGTTATTAAAAACTTTAGCTTAATATTAATTTGCTTAAAAAAATTAATACCGAATTTAAAAGTAAAAAGTTTATTTCGGTTAAAAATAACCTTTTTTGGTACTTTATGCTTATCGAAATAATATCGAATAAAGGCGTAAGTTAATTATTTTATTATTATAATTTTTTTAAAAGGTAAAAAATATTTATATTTAGTAAATTTATTAATAATTATTTATACCGTATCGTATTTAACTTTAATAATAAGATTTTTTGATATAAAAAAATTAATAATAAAATTTTAAGTTATAATATTTTATGTTTTATTAAGTATATTTATAGGTTATAATAAATTATACGGCTTATAATAAATTATACGGCTTATAATAAATTACTTTTACTTTATTACAAATATTATAATTTTTAATTATTTATTTAATTATTTAATAAAGTTTTAAAAAGTTATATTTTTTTAAAAATTGTTTAATAATTTTAAATATTTTTTAATATTTATATAAAGATTTTTTGTAAAATTTTTTAATAAATTTTTTTGGTTATTAATAAAAGATATAAATTTTACCGTAAAATATTAATTAGTTTTTATCGTTTTTTTTTATTATTTAACTTTTTTTAATTTTTTTAAATTATAAAAATTTTTAAATTAAGTTAACTTTTTTAAAATAAGTTATTTTAAGATTACGTATAATTATATTATTTTATTATTTTTATAATATAATACTTATATATAACGTTTGGAAATTTTAAAATCGTAATTTCTTTTCGGTTTAAAATATTTGCTTAAATATTTTTTTTACCTTTAATATGGTAAATTTTAAAATTAAATTTAGATAAAAAAATTATTTAATTTTTATAACGTTTATTTAGTTTTTAGGTTATTATAAATCTGGTAAAATTTTTATAATCGGAATAAATATTAAATAATTTTTTAATTTTATTAAAAAATAGTTTTTATTTTTTAAATATTAAAATAATTATTAATAATTTTTTATCGTAAATAAGATATTTAAATTTTACGTTTTTAAAAGTTTTAAAAAAATACGTTATTAAGTATTTTTTTTGTTACTTTTTAATTATTTTAAAATTATTTTAAGGACGTAATTTAAATCGTTTATTTTAAATCGTTTTTTTGTTATAATTTGGTAACTTAATTACCGGGGCGTTAATAATTTTGTCCTTAATTTTTTGGAAAATTGTTTTTTTTTTTTAAAAATTCGAACTTTTTTTTAACGTATTTTTTGGTAATAAGCTTGGTTAAAAAATTAACGAATTTGCCGTAATTTTAAATTAAAAATTATACGTAGCCGGTAAATTTTAAAAATTAACGGATATTAATAACGGTAATTTTATTTAAGATCGGTTAATTTTTAATAATTTTTAACTTAAAATTTTGGATTTAAATTTATTTAAGGGTAATAATAAAATTTAAAAAGTTTAATTTTTAAATATATTAAACGCTTTTTTTAACGTTTATTAATAAGTTAATTTTCTTAAGGGTTTTTAATATTTAAACGATATATTTTTTATATTTTTTTAAAGTTTTTAAGTAAATAAAAATATTGTTTAAATATACGAAAACGAATTTATTTAAAAATTTCCGTAAGATAATAATAAATATATATTAAAAGCTGGCTAAAACGTTAATTAAGTTTTAATGTATAACTTTATATTTATAATATTTATAAATAATTTTAAAAATAATTTTTTATTTTTCGTTTTTAATTATTTAAATTTAATAATAACCGTTTATTAACTTTAAAGTTATAAATTATTTAATTTTATTAATATTTTCCTTTATAATATTTATTAACGTTAAAAAATACTTATTTTTAATAATAATATTATTTAATTATCGATAATTATGTATTTATCGGTATATTAAATTTTTATCTTTATCGATTTTAATCTTATTATTTTTTATTTTTGGTATTATTATAATTAAATACCTTATAAATAATTCGGATTTTTGAATATAATTTTTTTTAAGGTTTTGTTAAAAACTTCTTTAAAAAGTTTTAATTTTTTTAAGGTTTATATGATAAATTTAATAAAATTTTAAATAATATCCTTTTTTAATAAAGATTCGATAATTTTATTAATTATAATTTGGTAATTTTTTTCGAATTTGTTTTTTAAATAACTTTTTAAATTATCGATATTTAAAAGGTACGGTTAATATTAAGTTAAAAACTTTAATTTTTCGGATTATGTAATAAATTTTATAAAGTTTTTCCTTAAAATTATTTTATAAATTTTTTTTAATTAATCCGAAAATTATTAAAACGAAGTTATAATATTTTTAAAATAATATTATATCTTAAAATATCGGCGATGTTAAAAATAATCCGTTTTAAATATTTTTATATTTAAATTACGAGTTTTTTAATTTTCCGGAAAATTTAACCATTATTATAAATAAATAAGTTTCCATTAATTATGCGTAATTTATATAACTATTACTTATATTTTTAAAGGATTTGGTATTTTTCGGTTATTTTAAAAAAAAAATTTTTCGGTTTTTAAATCGATTATGGCGTTAAATATTTTGTTTTTATAATAAATAAAAATCTTAATTTAATTCCGAATCTTTTTTTTTATTTCATATAAAATTTTATATATAAAGGTTTTTCGGGACCTTATTTTCGAGGGCCTTCGTAATTTTTTAATTAATATGCCTTAAGGGCTAGGAAGCGTTTTTATTTGCGAACTTTCTTAATTACGTACTTAATATAATAGTTATTTATATATTTAAACCATTTTTTATTACCGAATTAGTACTTAAAAAAAATTTTTTTTTTAGTTTTTCTTTAGGTTTTATATTTTATAAATTATAAAGTTAAAAGGGTAAATTTTTAAAAGGGGTATTTTTATAATTAAAAAATCGTATTTATTATAAAGTATTAATATATAATATAAACATTTTTACGTTATGGCCCTTTAGTTTTGCTTTAATTTAGGGTATAAGTAACAAAATTTAAGGTAATTTGGTTATCGAAGGATTTTTAAATATTTATATTTATTATCTGGCTTTATAAGTACTTTTTTATTATATTCTGGCCAAAAGTTATTATTTTTTTTAGCTTTTTAGTAAATAAGGTAATTATAATTATAATAAGTAATAAAATGCAGAATTTTATAATTATCCGTTAAGGGCTTAAGATATACCGTATATTTTAAAAAAATGTAATATTTAAGGAATAACTATCCATAATTATCGAAAGTTTTTCGTAATTAACCGTTTTAATCGTATATTTTATATTTTTATATATTAAGGTAATAAATATATCCTAACGTAATAATTACCTTAAAACTTGCTCGTTCTGGATAATATTTATAAGCTTTAACCGTAGCATTTTTATAAATAGCATAATTTTCATAATTTGGGTCGTTATTTTTAACCTTATTAGTCGTAATAATAATAAATTCCTAATTAACGGAAATAACGTTTACTTTTTTTTTATCCTTATCCTTGTTATTTATATCTCGTTCGGCCGTACGAATTTTTTTTTTAGGTTGGGGAATTTTATCCCTTTAAGAATTTTTCTGGATATTTTTTTTTTCGTTAAAAAATAATATTCGCTTTTAAAATAGCCTTTTTTACCATAATTAAAATATTTAATTTTAAACTTATCTTTTTTAGATTCCGCTAAAATAACATTAATTCTTTTTGGGATTTATTTTTTATTTTTTTCTTATTATTAGAACGTTTATTATTATTTCGTTTACCGGTTTTTTTCCTTTTAAAATATCGATTAAAAATACGTCGGTCGGAAATAATAACCTTATTTATATATTTTTAAAAAAAACTTATTTTAGGTACCTTGAATATTTTATCTTTAACCTAAAGCTCTAAGTTATCGTAATAATAAAAAAAATAACGTATTTTGGGGTAACTTAAAAATAACCGTTAACCGGTTAAACTTAATCGTATATTTAATTATTAACGTAATTTGCTAAAATTTATGCATTTATTTAACCGCATACTGTTACTTATTTATATTTTCAAATAAAGCCCGTATTCGTTTTTTAAAATTCTTATAATTGTTAAAAATATAATTAATAATATCCAAATAATCTTTAAAAAAATTTATTAAGTAATTATTAAAAATAAGCTTAAATTAATCGAACATTTTTTCAGTTAATAATTAAAAAATAATTATCATTTTTTAATAATTTTCTGTTAAAAAAATTTTATATTACTTAAAGTAAAATCGGGCTTTAATTAAGAATCCTTCCATGTCCGTAAATTTATCATAAGGTTTAGGGGTAATTAATTTATAACCTTTAATATCAGGCATTCCTTAAAAAGTAAAAAGGAGTATAATTCCCTTACGGTTATAACCAAATAAAAAAAATAATAAAGTTCTCAAATAAAGCGCAAATATTTTTTTAAAAAAATACCAAAACTTTCGAAAAAAACGCGGAAATTTTCTTTTTTAATTATTATTTAAATTTAACATTTTTTTTAAGGGTTATAATTTTTTTTGCTATTAGGTCCAGTCGTTCGTTAGTTATAAACTTTCTTTCCTTTCTTTTCCCAATTTTTACGCCTAACTTTTTTTTAACCTTCTTCTCCTCCTGGTTAAATTCCTTAAGTTAAACTTCGATAACTTTTTCCGTTTTTTTAAGAATAAAAATAAATTATTATTAAAAAAAACCTTTTTCTGGGCCTTAATTTTAATAATTACAAGTACTCTATTATCGATTAATTAAAAAAACTTTTTCGATAAAGGGTAAATTATATAATCCAGTTATTAATTCTTTACTAACTAATAACGGAAATCGAATATATTATTTATTTACTAAACGTTATTTTATAATATCGTTTTTATTAAGTTTAAAAAACCTTATACCTAACTAGGCCTTAAATTATTCGTTAATTATTAATTAAAAAGTTATCAAAATATAACGAATTTATTATATTTTTATTTAAAGGTATAAATAATATCCGAAATAAAAGTTTTTAATTTATAAATAATAATAATATAATAAATAAAATATTCGTTAAAAATTAACGGATTTTTCCCTTAATTAAAAAACGGTATAATTATTTTTAATTAAAAACTTAAATTAATAACTAAAAAACGAAATTAAATAAGTATTATTTATAAAGGAAAACCGATTATTATATATTTATCCTAAACTTAATAAATATATTTAGGATTTATATAATTTATATAATCTGGCAGATTACTTAAATTACCTAAATCACTTAGGTTTTGGCAGGAAAAGCCAAGCTTTTCTTATTCCGAAGTTTAGCCGCTTGGAGCCTACGTCAGGCTCCAAGGACAGGTTTCTCCAAAGACAGGAACCCCTGTTCCTATACTGTAACAATAAAGTGGTACTTAAATAACTTTAAAGCAAATAAAGAACGAGCTTGCAGGGCCTAAGCTAGCTGAGGTAATTGTTACGGACTACTTCTATTAATAAATTAATCAAGGGTATTAATAACTAAATAATTTCAATTCAGAACAATCCTAATAGGAAACCAAAGGATAGAAATAATCGATCTGGCAGCCGATACCAAATATAATAGTCCTTAACGATTACAGATAAAAACAGGTTAAATGAGTGATGATTATTATTAAAAAGCTACCTAAGAAGTACGGCTTTAGACAAGGTTTTCCCCGTAGGTCACGTGATAGGCCCACACTGGGTATGGGCCCATTACGTAATCCACGGAGAATCTTTAATCTAGTGTCCCCCACCCACTTCCTGAATTTACCCACTTCCTGAATCGATTTCCCAGCAAAACACCCGATATTTAAAAATTTATAACTAAATAAATAAATATAACAAAAATCTAATAGTTTACAAACGGATTGTCTGAAACCCATTATTTATGGAAAATAATAAAATTGAACCTAAAGCCTTATATATATCGATTAAAATTAACGATAAAACTTTAATAATTTAATAATTTAATTAAATTATTTATAAGCAATATAAAAAATTAATTTTAATTAAAATAAATAAAGAAGTAAAATATATTATAAATAAATTAAGCGATAAAGGGAATATTTATAAAAAAATTATGTTATAAGTTATTTAAAGAAAAATTATTATATAATAATATAAATTTCTTAAAAATTAATTAAAATAAATAGAATTTAATAAAAACATATAATAATATAAAAAATAAGTATTACAAGATTGTTTAAATATAGCATTTATTTTATTAATTTTTTTATAAATATTTTTAAATATTTTAATATTTAAAGCTTATAATTTTAACAATAATATATCCGAATGTAAAACCGTATAACTTTCTTTTAATTTATAATTTAATTAAAAAAAGTTTTTATTTTTTATATTTTTAATACATAAAACTTTAAAATTTTAATATAATATATTAAAAAAGTTTAAAATTTTATAAATAAGATATTTTAAAGTTTATATATATATATATATTTATTATGTTATAAAATAATATAAAATAATTTTAATTATAAACTATATCCTTAATTATAAGTATTATATATTATATATATTATATTATAATATATATTTAATTTAAAAATGATAATATATTAATTTTAAGCCTAGTATAATAATTTATTATGTTATATATCTTTATATTTAATTAAATTAAATTATAATAATCAATATTATATAATATTATATATATAAAGGTTTTATAATATTTTTAAAACCCGGCTTTTATATTAAATATAAATTATCTTATAATATATTTATTATATTTTTAATAAATTATTTTATCTTTTATAAAATAAATTATATTTTATTTTAAAATTTTAACACGTAATATAATAACTATTTTTATTATTCGATATTAATATATTAAAGAGCCGCTTATTTCTTAATATAATACACTTTTTTTTTTAATTAATTTTTTTTTAATAGAAAATTTTAACTTTTTACGAATCCTTAAGTTTTGCTTTTTCTGCGAAATATTTTTATAAAGTTTAACCTTTAGTACAATCTTTATAAGCTGCTTTATAACATATTTAAAAATCCCGTTTTTATATGTTAACGTTATTTTATTATTAAATTTTTAACATTATGTGGCTTTAAAAGTTTTAATTCAGGAAGTGGGTAAATTCAGGAAGTGGGTGGGGGACACTATGCCAGTCTCCCCAGATAGATTCTCAATAATAAATCATCGCTCCTGTAATTAACCCTTTTTGCGGTCGATTTTCAACGACCACCATATACCTGCTGGATCTGGGTCGAAAATTATAATCCTTGGCCATCGGTCCTATGTCAAATCTGCTTCTTGATGTATTAATAAGCTGTATTCGGCGAAATTTTTGTAAGTTTATTAATGCATCGTCCTCTTCTCGTTCCCTCTTTCTCGGTGGCTTTGCTGGTCCATTGACTGAACTTTCCGCGGTATTTCCAGGATCTAATTCGTCACCGGAATGACTGTCTTCGATAACTTCCTCGATAAGGCGGAAGACTGTGCCACAGGCGATGCTAGGCGAGTAAGAATTGGTAAAATTCACCAATCCAAGATGGTTTCAACTCACCATGTGACTTCCTTCCCAGTTAACTCCTGGTGATCCTTGCCACATCTTGGACACGAAGAATTGACGGTTTTTCGCTGCTGCTTGAAGATCATGCTCATGGCAACCCTTTGTCCGGGATAAAAGCAACTATCCCAGGGCCCTGCGAGATCAATCGAGTGTTGCGTTGCTAACTCCTGAATCGCAAAGTCGCCTCGATCGATCATACCCGGATCGCAGCCCGACTCTTTGATGTTGACCTTCAATACGGCTAGGAGCGCCTCTGACGACCTCACAAACTCTAGATGGAACGGAGTCAACCTGTTGAAAGGATCGATCAGATATACCGGCTGTTGGCGCTGAACTTGTCCCGGAATCCTGAGAATGAATAGCTGAATGTCGTGCACAATTTGAAAGACACGCAGATTGGTTTGGACTACTTGAGCGCTTGATTCAAGCAACGCTTTTCCTTGCTGAACACTCTGCGCAACGCTTTCGGTAATCGTGCCGAGCCGGCCCATTACTTGACATGAGAAGTCCTGTATCCTACTGGCGAGGCTTTTGTGTTGCGAGTCCTGTTCGCGTGTATGCATTGTCGTCGCTTCCATTTGCATACTTAACAACAGGATCTCAATGCTGCGTGTATGGCCGCTGATCTCGGCTCGGAACGTCTCCAAGTCATCCTTCTTGCATACAGCCCACTTGATCTTTGCCCATGCATCCTTTATCCTCGAGTCCGTTCCGCCTTGTTGCAGATAAGGTTGGTACTTTTGTATCTTCTTATAGAACGCATCAATGGTCCGCTGGCATTGCGACGCGGCTTGCTGCAGTGCGACCTTCTCAACGTGACTGACATCGGCGTCGAGACGCTTAACATGGAGAAGCGCAGATTCCAGTGCGTACAGTTCGTTGATCAGTGAGCGGAACGAGGAGCTCACGTCGGAGGATTCGCGGAGGGCATCGATTACGGTACCGACGAGCCTGAGCACTGCGAGAAAATCGCCAACGGAGAAGCCGAATCCTACGGACATTATCTCCTGTGTAACTGGTAGAGGACCATCCCATCACCTCCAGATTCCGTTTCTCTTCGTGTTGACCTCAATAATAGTTGTGAAGTTCAAGGAGGGGGTTGAGCTGGCTGCGCCACGATGCTTGGGCTCGTAGCCTGGTCGTATGGCGGGGCATTGCTCGAGCATTGCCTCCAGCCATATCCAATTTTGTAGTACCATGACCGCGCTTACTCAGCCCAGTTTTTTCATAGGGCTAATGTACAGTAGAGCGGCTAGATTCCGTATATCAATAGCGTACGGGGCTTATAGAGAACCCATATGTACACGTCCACTTCGCATAGCCTGGCACTTTACGCCCGACCACTTTGCGATTCCTACCGTGAAGGGGGGCCAAATGTTACCTCAGCTAGCTCAGGCCCCGCTGGCTCGTTCTGTCAGATATAGGGGTCATCAGTGATGTTGCATTGCATGACTAGTTGCAGGCGCTTTAAAACGCGCACTGCACTTTAATGTAATCTGTCCACGGAACATATATGGTCCGATTAGAGGGAGCCTTTCCGTATATGGAGTGCTAGCGCAACCCCTGTTAGCTAATATACCCTTTTAACGCCTTAATACAGTTACGGCGTTAACTGTTACCCTTTATTACTTTTTAAAGCTATAATTATCCATTCCATTTTTCCTCCGGCAATTAAATTTTTTTAATTAATTAATTCCTTATTTAAAATAACTTTTAAAATTTTTTTCCGTTAATTTAAAATTTTTATAATATTTATTAATTTATTAATTAATATATCGTCCGTAAGCATATATTTTACCTTAATTATATCTTTTTTTACGGCTTTTCGAAATTAATAATTATATATATTTACGTACCGTAATTTTATTTATAAAAAAACGACGTCGGTATTAATAAACCGTATAATTTGCTAATTATCGTATTATATATTTAAAAGTTTTATATTTAAACTAATTTTTAATATTTTAATTAATTAAAAATAAAAAATAATAATTCCGTTTTAGTTATAGAAATAATTATTATATTTTACTTATTCGTTTATTATTTTATTATTTTATTAAATAATTTTATAGCATAAATTTAAAAACTTTTTTAATTAATTGTATTATCCGCAAAAAAACGTTATTTTAAATATTTAACGAATTTTTATCCTTAAATTATAACGTTAACGTTTTAATTCCGATTAAGTATAAAATAATTCGATTAATAATTTTATAATATATATTATTAAAATTTAAGTTAAATTAAATAAATTTAAATATTGTAAAAATTATATTAAATTACGTATTAATTATTATATATAAAATAAAACCGACTTTTTTAAATATTTATTAACGAAACTTAAATAAGTTAAATTAAAATTCGGTAATAATTCGACGTCCGTTATTAACATATGTAAAAAATTATTTAAACTGTTTTTAAAAATTAAAATAATTAATTTTTTTAAATTTATTTTTAATTATTTCGATACTGAAAAATTATTATAAATTCTTATTTTTTTTTAAAAATATACCGTTACCGTATTTATTAAATTAATTAATTAGTAAAATTTTAATTTTTTTTACAGTAAACCGTAACGATATTATTCATAAAAAAATACTTTTTAACGAATAAAATAATAAGGTTCGTAAGAAATAAAATTAAATTTTAATTCCTTAAATATTTTAATAAATTTTTTTTGCTATAATAAAAGTAATTCCTTTAATTTATATAATACCTTTTTAATTAAATTTTTTTTTATTACGTTATAGGTATTTTAAAGGTAACTTTATAAATATTTAATAAAATAAATTCGCGTTAATAAAAACGTTTATAACGTTATATTATTTAAATTTTAAATCGAATATAACTATAATAATAATTAAAGTTCGAAATAACTTTTTAATTAAAATAAATACGTATATATTATTATAAAAGTTTTTAAATTATTAATTATTTCGTACGACGAAACGCGTTTTATATTTTTATAATTAACTATATTTATTAAATTTATAAATATATATCTATATATACCTTAAAACTTATTTTTTTAATAAAAAATTAATTAATAGTTTTTTAAAATTATATTTTTTTATAATTTTATAAATAAACCTTTTTAACTTTACGGAATAATTTCCTTAACGGATATATATTTAGCTTTTTATAATTTAACGGTAATAACGGCAAGTTATATTTATATATTCGGTTTTGCGACCTAAAAATCTTATTATATTTTTTTATCGAAATTCTTCTAATTAAAATAATACGTATTTCGGGTAATTATTTTCCTTAAAGTTTCGTAATTTACCGGCCGGTTATTAAATAAATTTATAAAATAAATTAATCGTTTAATATTAAACGTAACTTTTTAAACCTTATAATTATCCTTAATAATATTTTTATAATACGGAATATACGAAAATTTACGTTTTTAATTCGTAAAATATTTTCGTTTTTTATCGTTATTTTAAATTAAATAATATAATAAAAACTTAAGGTTATTTTTTAATTTCTGCCGGTATAATAATCGTAATAATTATTAATATAAACGTTAATAAAAATAACGGTTTAAAAAATAAAAATAATTCGAACATAATAATCGTATAAAGGTAATTAATTTTATACGAATAAGTTTATTTTTTACTATCCCGTACGTTTTTTTAAACGTTTATATTATTTTAAAACTATTTTTTTTTTATTTAACCGGAAGTTAAATTATTCCGTTTAAATATTTTTTTTTATATATATATAAAGTGGCCATAAATTTAATTAAATAATTTTACCTATCGGAATAATTTACGTAATTCGTTTTCTGTAACGTAAAATAAATTATTTTTAAAATTTTTAATATTACCTAAAAAAATAACTTTTTCGTTAAATTATACGTTTCAAATAACGATAACCTTATTAATTAATAAGTTCCAGATTTTATAAATATTCGTAAATCGGTAACCGACAAAAAAATTAATTTATGCCTTAAAATTTAATATTTAAATTTTTTTTATGGTAATAATAATTATAACGTAAAATATATAACCGTATATTTGTAAATAAACTTATTAAAGTTTTTAATTAAATATTATAATACCGTTTTTATATACCAAATAAATATAATAAATTTCGTATGGATTTTGTTAAAAAAAACGTATTTAAAGATACGATTATATAAATATATTATTACTTTAAAAATATATACGATTAAAAACGAAAATAATTTAATATTATTTCGTATCGTAATTATTTTTTTTAATTATATTTTTTAAACGTTTTATATCCCCGTTTTAAGCTTACGTATATAATATTAAAAATTTAAATTTAATATTAAAAAAATAACTGGAATATATTTCGAAATTAATAATCTTTTAAAATTTCGTTATCGTATTCGAATACTTACAAAATAACTTTATTTTAATTTTTTAAAACTTTTAAAAAATATCGGAATACCGTAATTAATATATTTTGTTTTCGATTTTTAAAATAAATATTTTAAATAAAACTTAAATATTAATCGATTACGAATATAACGTATTTATATCTTTTAAATTTTTTTTAAAAATTTATAAAATTAATAATAATTTGTTATCTTAATCGGAACGCTTTTTTTTTCGGCTTTCAGCGTATTTACTTTTTAACCTTCGCCTTATTATACGTTTAATATTCGACCGTTATAAAACCTTTTAAACGAACTTTTTTTATATAAAATTATAATTAAACGATTATTTCGGGCCTTAAATATCTTAGTTTTAAATATTATATCGTACCGTTATTAATATATAATAATTTTATTATATATAAATTAACGTTTCGTTTATAAATTATTAAAATTACTTAAAATATTATTACGTTAATATTTTCGATAACGAATTAATTAAACTTATTTATTAACGTAATAATTATTTAATTAAACTTATTTCGAATAAAATTATTAATTTTTTAGTTATTTTATTAATACTTTTTTTTCCGAAATTACCGAAAAGATATTAAATTATATACAAAATTTTTATAATAGGTTACGTTATATAAACGTAACGCTTTCGGGCCTATAAGGCTTTAAAATAATACGTTTATTTTGCCGTATTTATTAATCGGAATAAAATTTTTCCTTACGTATATTCCGTTACCTTAAATTATCGTTTTATAATTTAAAAACTTATTAATAAGATTAAAAATATATATTATAAACCTTAAGTTTAAAATAAATAAATTCTTTAAAAGATAAAACGTAACGTTTATCGTATTACGTTAATTAAAAATTAAAAAATGCATTAAAATTCGTTTTATTTCCTTTAAAAATTAATTTATTTTTTAAATAATTAATTTTTCCATAATTTTCGATAAACGGTTAATTTTTTCCTTTAGGAACTAATCGGTAATAATACGTTCCTAAATTAATATTATTATCGTTTAATTAAAACGGAAATTTTTTAAAGTTTTTTTAAAGAACGTATAAAAATATTAAAATAATTTATAATAAAAGCTTAAGTAAGCCTTATAATACGTACCTTACGTATCCGATTCCTAACGTTTTCGTTTACTACTGTTACGATTTATTTAAAAACTGTTACGATTATTTCGTTTCGGCCTTTTCTTAAAGGTTTTATTACGTAATTAGTTATTAATATCCTTATTTTGTTCCTAATTAGGATCGTTTTAATTCGAAGGATTTATAAAAACCCCATAAAAAGTTAAAAACGTTACTTTAACGTTTTTTATTAATTATTATAAATTCGTTATAATCCAATAATTTAAAAAGTTAATTTTAATTTTTAAGTAATTAATCGTTTTTTTTTAATTTTATCCCGTTTTAAAAGCATAAATAAATTCGATTAATTAAATATAATCGATATTATTATTATATATAATTAATTCGTTTAAATAACCGGCATAATTATTTCGGAAACTTTATAACGTTAACTTTAAACCATAATTTCTTATTATTTCGTTATTTATTTATTAAATTTTTTAATAACTTTCAGAATTTATTATAATCGTTTTTTATATTTGCGTTTAATATTTATAAGTAATCGATTATTATAAACTTTTCCGGCTTTTTATAATTTAATATACCAGTTTTTAAAATTATTATTTAAGCTTAAATAAATTTACTTAATCGATAAAAAAATATTATTTAAAATTAATTTTATAAATTTATTAAGATTTTTTCGGAAGGATTAATATTTTCGATTTAAATAAAGATAAGTCGTAAAATTTTAATTATAAGCTTATTTACTTTCGGTTATCATTTCGAAAATATTTATCGGATAACTTATTTAATCAACCTTTTTAATTTATATAATTCCTTCGGAAAATAAATTAACTTTTCGTATCGATTAATAAAATCGTCTTTTTTTAAATAAAAGGTTATATCGAACGGCATAAATTTAATAAGCCATAAAAAGTTTTAATTAAAATTACTATACTTTTATAAATTATATTCTTTAGTTTTAATTTTAAATTCGTCCTTAAATTTATCCTAATCCTTAAAATTGTTATAAATAACTACAAACGTTATCGGTACGGTTATTATTATGGCTAATAAAGGATATAAATAATTATTATTAATACATAACCTATATCATTTTAATAATAACTAATTAATTAATAATAACGCGAATTAAACAAATAAAACTTTTAATTATTAGATATAAAGGTTATCAGTAATATTATATTACATAACTAATTGCAGGCGCTCTAGAACGCGTACTGCACTTTAATGTAATCTGTCTACGGAACATATATAGTCCGATCAGAGGGAGCCTTTCCGTATATAGAGTGCTAGCGCAACCCCTGCTAGCTGACACGTTCTCCATGTTTTTCAAAGTCACTCAAGTACTACTCCACAACGCTAAAAATTAACCAATCAAAACCCAAATTCCCTAACGAGCGAATAAGGCCTAACTTATAATTATACGAAAAAAAAGTTCGTTTAATTTTTAAATTTAAAAAAAAACCCGAAATTTGATTATAATTTAATAATAAAAGGCGTTTTTATAATTTTATATATATTTATATAAATTGGTTTTATTACGTATTATTAATAATAACTTAATTTTAATTAAACTTTTTTATTACTTTTAAAAAGTAATCGTTTCATTATTTTTAAAATTTATTTAGTAATTTTATTTATTATATTTTAATAATTTCGTTTTAAATTTTTTTTAACAAGTTACTTATATTTATGGTATTATAATAATACCTTAATTATTCCTTCTGGTTTTTAAGGCTAATGGTATAAATCGTCGTTTATTTCGTATAATTATATTTTAATTATAATATTAATAAGGTATATATATTTAAAAAAACTTATATCGTATATTTTAAGGTAAGAAAGTTTCTGCCGTATTTTTATGCCTGAATTTATTATCGTCAGTATTAATTAAGTAATAAATTCTTTTTTAAGTCGTTTTTACTAATAAAAAATAACACGGATTTTTTATAACTAATTGTTCAATTAATTAAGGGGTTATATTAATATAATTATTTTCTGCTAAAAATTATGTTATTATTCCGTATTAAGATAATGTTGAAATTAATAGTTTATTTTTATTTTTAAATATAGGTCTTAAGATAATTAAATTTACGATTAACTTATTTATTATTATAAGTAAATTTACTGTTTTTTTGGCAATTTTAGCTTCGTAAAATTCGGTTTAAATTTTTTTTATAAACGTAATTCGTTAATTACTTCCGGTTTAATATAATTCGGGTCGGTTTTGTAATTTATTATAATAATATATTATTTTTTTAAATCGTATTTTAACTATAATAAAACGAAATCTATCTTTTTTACTATTACATATACCCTTTTTTAAAAGGTATACGTTAACTTCCTTTATTTTTGCCAGCTTATAGCTTTTTTACAGATAACGTTTATTTTTTATGCCTCGTTTTAATTTCTTAATACTTTTTTAGTTTTTTCGGTTAAATCTTTAAATTTTTTCCAGTTATCTTTTCTGGCGTCATAATTAAATTTTAAGTTTAAAAAATTATACGTAAAATTCCTTTCGTCGGATATATTCCGATTTTTCTGCGTAATATTTTTATTATTACTAAACGCTATATTACGATATATTTCTTTTTCGTTTTTGAAAAAAAATTTTAAGTTACGTTTTTATTACGATTTTTGGTAAATAATAATCTAAATCGTAAGTTATTAATAACTTCCCGTAAGGTTTTTATAACGATTTAATATATCCATTTTTTCATATTTTATAATCGTACCGTTTATAATAATATATAAGGTTTTATTTGGGGTAACCTTTTTTTGGTTAACTTTTTTTCGTTATAAGGATATCGATAGTATTTTACGTGGCCATAATACGTAAATATCGGTACCGTTGTTAATTTTTAATATCTTTTCCAGTTTAGTTTACGAAATCGAACGTTTAATAATATATACGGGCAATTTATTATTAGATATATTATTGTTATTTTTGGCGTCGGAAATAATATATAATTT
This sequence comes from Monosporascus sp. MG133, assembly GCA_004155925.1. NCBI lineage: Eukaryota > Fungi > Ascomycota > Sordariomycetes > Xylariales > Monosporascus > Monosporascus sp. MG133. The sequence continues at coordinate 18,320 of QJNX01000219.1, read as the reverse complement.
CCCACATCGGTCGGATTTTTCTAAATATAAGGTTTCGTTTTATTTTCGGTATTTTTTGATCCATTTATTTAACTTCTATTATTCCTATCGTTATTAATTTTTTTATGCGTAAAATATTGATTTTTCTGGTAAAAATCTTTTCATCCGTCGTATTTTTAAAATTATCAGGTAACCGTTGGTCCGGTTATAATAACGTCCTGTCGTTTAATAACGGCCTAAAAAACGCTTTAGCTTTTCGTAATCTTTTTCGTATTTTTAAGATTAAGTTAAAAACGGTTTTTTTTTCTAATTATATTAAAAGTTATTACTTTATTATTCCTATTTTTTAATCTCTCCTTAAGTACCGGGGTTTAATTATAACGTTATTTTTTAAATACTTTATATTACTTCTTAAAATAACGTATTTTGCTATAATTATAATATTCGACCTGGAACCGGTTTCGTTATTAGGTCGTTTTAAGTTTTATAAATTTTGGTACCGTTCCGTAAGTAATAAAAAACGTATCGCGTTTTTTGGTATGGTTAATTTTGGAAATTCCGAATCTGGGAATAAATTACCTTTTCTTTTTTATCTTCGTTTATATTATCGATTATCGATTTTTATAGTTTCCGTAATATATTTAATAAATATAATATAACGTATTATTTTAATAATTTTATTTTTAAAACTGGGTTTAATGTTTTAGGGGTTTTTTTTTACTTATTTTATTTTAAGTATAAAATTTTTAAACGTTATTATGTATTTAAACGTTAACCTTATTTTATTTTAAATCGAAAATTTTTATGCCGTAATTTTTTTTCGTTAAAGTTTCCGAAATCAACGTAATATTCGAAAAAACTTTTTATAAATTATTATTAATTTAAATTTTCTGGCTTTTTAATAAATCAGCAAAATAAGTTCGCATTAATTTAAAATATTTTTCTTAAGGAATACCGCAACCGTAAAAGTTTTATCGGTTCTGTTAAGAATTATTTTAAAATAAAAATAAACGCGCATTTAAAAAAAATAATTTAAATATTACCTTTTTATTTATAAATTCGGATTTTTTAAATTGAAATTTAATTTCGTTAATTTAAATTTCGAAACGTTAAATAACTTTTTTAAGTTCCTTAATTTTATTTTAATATTATTACGTAATAGCTCTTTAAATATTAACTAATATATTAACGGTATAACGTATTATTTAAAATTTAATAATATTATTAAATAAAAGTTTATAATATATAACGGGGAAAACCATTAATCAGTTATCGTGTTCGAAGATATTAGGTATAATATCTATCGTATGGATTATATATATAATGATTTTCTGTGTATTTGGCTCAGCCTGGAAAATAAGGCTTAAACCTAGATCAACCTTGCATAATATATAACGGGTAATTAGCTTAATTAATTATTAAATTTTAATCGTACGGTTTATATTAATAATAATATATTAAAAAATTTAAGTATTAAATTAAAAAATAATTATATTTAATAATAATTCATATTAAAAATTATTTAAGTAATTAAGTTATATTATAAGTTAATATTATTTATATTATAAAAAATTAATAAATATATATATATATTATTTTTAAACTTATCGTAAGCTTAAAAAGCTTAAAACGTTAAGCCCTTTAAAACCTTTAAGCCAGTTACGTAACCTGGGACCTACGTCGGAAACATGTCCTACATTCCCCAACCGTCTGTTAACAGGCCAAGCCTTCAGGTTATAACCTATAAATATTTACTAATATAATGTAAATAATTCTTAAGAACCAAAAGTATTATATAAAGGTTTATTATTTCCAGATACGAAAAATTTAGTTATAACATAGTTATAGGATTCCGTTAAGGGGGTCGAAAATTGTGATTCCGGTCCTAAAAGGAGACCCAAGGCCGACCGTTTGGCTAGGGTTGCCATTATTTCCATAAGAGATAGCTAGACGGGGTGATAGGAATGGTCCAGAAGTTGAGGGTCCAGAAATGGGAATAAGACCAGTTAATGAGCTGTTTAGCCAAAGGGGTGAGCAGAGTTGATGCAGGCCGATAAGGGCCTAAGGGTGGCTGATGAATAGCTAAGTCGAGATTGAGCCGGGGAGCGAAGAGACCGTAAAAGTGGCCATCCTTGCTAAGTTACGTGTCGCTTGGGTTTCGTTTCGTAATACCGCTAGGTTATATATAAAGTATTAAGCCTCAGGGCTTAGGGTACTAAATAAGTATATATACATAACTTTTACGAGGCTTTATACCCCTATCCGGACAATCGCGTAGTTATATGCATAACATTAAGGAGTGATACTTGTCTAGTCAGATCTAGAGTGTGTAAATGGGCATTGCAGGGTCTTTATATACATGGTAATCCCAGGAGAGGAAATATGAAAAAAACGGCTTTCCAGTTCTACTTGTCCATGTAATACATCCCCTATAGCTTCATCCCCTAAATAGGGGGTGAATCCACTGTAACAGAAGCCGCGAGCCCTCACTCCTGGAGTACTGAGTTGTAATGGTTGAAAAAGCCGTGAGGGTCGTACCGCTGCTTGAGGCTCCGGAGGCGCTCAAGGCGCCAAGGTTCGTAGCCGTACATGGCCTCTAGTGGTTCGTCACCATGGGCATAGTTCACGTATACAGCCTGGTTATCGTAACCCGAGTGTTGGGGGTCGATAATCTGATCGCGCCAGCTGCGAACCCAAGCGTCCGCGGCAGGTTCGACGCTAACATCCGTGTAAGTGGTCTGGAGGATGGCCAGGATGTTGCCGAGGTGGCGGTTTCCGACGGCCGTGTCTTCAGCAGGCTGCTCCACCACAGCTCTCTGTCCGAATATCTCGTAGAGGATGAGCGAGCCGATCGCGAGCGGGTTCGCCCTGACGAAGTCTACGTACGAGTCGTAGATCTCCCGCTGCTGGGCTATGTCAAACCGCGCCATGCTCGTCGAATAGACGTTGTAGTGGGGCCCTTGGGTGCATGCGTGGTCGATCATGCCTCCGGCTGCAACGTGTATGATCTGGTCCCACGGGGCCATTGTCACGTTCAAGAAAAGACGTTCGATGTGGGCTCCGGTCGAGTTCGAGTTCGTGGCAAAGCGAGCCGTGAATCGGTCTCCTTCTTCTCGAGTACCAGCATAGACAATATTGACATAGGTGATAGGCTAACAGGTTCAGCAGGGCACTAGTCATCAGATATTGTGTAGGATATCACTTACTTCCCGGGTGATTCGATCAGTAAGAATGAAAACGTCCACCGCAAGTCCTGGGTCCTGATCTGGAATAAGCTCGTTTATGACGGTGAAGATGCCTTCGATGGAATCACCGGTAAAAGTCATGTCGGCGTTATAAGTCAAGCCATCGTTTCGTAAAGGCCAAGTCCTGAACGTGAAGTCGAGGACGATTCCAAAGTTGTGGCCGGCTCCCCGCATGGCCCAGAAGAGGTCCGCGTTCCTCGTAGCAGATGCTTCGACGATAGAGCCATCCCACAGAGCGACGCGCATTGAGACTAGGGCGTCGACGATCATGCCATACACTCCCTGGAGCCGACTGTGACCGCCTCCCAGGGTGGCACCTCCGACACCGACGCATGCGCAAGATCCAAGAGCTGTATTCGTGTGAGTTAGTCCACACCACAACCTCGAAGAATAACCACACATAATAGAAACCAGAAAGGAAGATATAAAGGTACTGACGCAATTCTCTGCCGGCGTTGTAAGCAGCAGTATAGACAGGTCCGAACCGCGCGCCGCCCCCCACTGTAATGGTGTCGTCGCAATTCACCCTGATGTGGTCGAATCGTTCCATATTAACTAATACAGTATCCTGCACAGTGCCTAGCGTGATCGTATTTCCGTGGCCACCACCCATCGCCAGGAACGAGATGTTGTGGCTGGACATGTATCGGAGCTGAGTGTATGACCAGGTCAGTAAGACTTCCCTCAAATACGATTGTTTGGGCTTACGCCAATGGCAATGTCCCGTTCCTCCGCCGGGATGAATGCGATGTTGTAGCTCGGTGCGCTCCAGGAGGACCAGCGGGCCGTCGCATTGTCCCATTCGGGAGAGTCGGGGAAAACGATTGAAGCTTCGGAAGAGATCGTGAAGTTCAACGGGGCATTTGCGCTCTCAAAATACTGCACAAGGGCTTCGCCGCTGCTAGTATGCCAAGTAGGTACGGCTGCCGCTGTCGAGGCGAAGACCGCCAGGACGTTCAAGATGATGTTGGATAGCATGTCGATTGCGCGACACAAGCGAGAGATCTCTTGTTTTCGATCAGCGCAAGATGGAGATGCTAGTTGGATGTTTTGAGTCTTCCACGAGATTGCTTCCGGACGGCGGCGCCCCATGTTTTATATCGAAAGCAAGCTCACGGGCTGTCTCTTCCTACTGTGGCCATCATCCCGTTTCGCCCCCCCGGCTTATTGCGCTTGTCATCTTATTGTTCTTGTCGTCTCATTGCGCCTATCAGCGCATTGCGCCTCTCGTGCCATAGGGACCCAGAGTAAAGCTGCCTTCGAAGCTCTCGATCTCAAATCCCAGACTCGGTTTGCAACTTGCAATAGACACCGGTCATACGGGAATGGCACAGTAAGCCAGCCGAAGAATAAGGCTGAAAGCTGAAAAGGTTCCCCGAAACACGCCCCTGCTCGCGGGATTTCCGAGTAACTCGTACAGGGGTTTCCGGGAATCCTAGATTTGCCCAGCATGCGGGGCTGCTGCCAAACGATTCGGCAACCCAGAAGTTCTGTCATGTGTATTAGTCAGATCATATCGTTCTAATTTACTGTGTTCGATGGGCATCTACATGTGCGGTTTCACCCATTAGAATCTTCGACACCTCGTCCTGACCATGACCGAAGTTGGATGCCGCAAGAGGACCCAATGGCAGAGCTGGCTGACACTTGGGATGTAGCCTGGCCAGGCACGCTTCAGCTAAAGATGTTAGATGAGACAGGCAGAGACTAGCCGGAAACGGTAACTCCTCACTTTACTCGCCGGGCCGTCTTTTCAGAATAGAAAGACATGGTTCTATGCCTCACAGAATGCGTTATGGGAACTACGACGACATGGCCTCGAAATGCGGCGTCCTGTCGGCGTTGGGCCAGACGTGCCCACCGGCTGCCAAAGCACCTATCCGTAATCACAGTCAGCGCTCGAAGAACGGCTTGGATTCGGGACTAGGCACCAATATAATTAACGACCGGCTGCCCAGACTTACCTAGATGCCGAAACACCCCAACAATCTAGAAGTAGATGAGACGGTGGCGCAGATTTGGGGCTGTTGAGCTCCAGGCGGCTTAGAAGATGCCCGGGGTAGTATATAGAACGGTTCAACGAGACTATGGTTATGGGGCTCTAGAATATGTCTTATACACTATGAACCAACCTGGCTAGGTTCAAGTAAGTTTAATTTGGCTTAAAACTTAGCCCTTTTATGATACATACGTGTTAACAAGTACTATTAAATTTGTGCTGAAAGTAAGAATTGATGTGCTAGCAGTATTTCACTTTCAATGCGGTACGTCATTGCACGAACGGATTCCTGAGACATCTATCCGAACCAGGTCAAGCCTTACGCGAACCTACCACATCATACTACCCGATTGCAGGAGTTATCGTACGGATTTAGGTGCCCCGAAACCCACCACTCGGATTCCGTACTTTCGCGCCCGCTTTGACCCCAAGGCCGTGAGTCCGCCTATCATTTGGGTCCTTTGAAACCCGAGGGATGCGGTAAAGCCTTCTTGCATGCTTCTTTCTATCCACCATGCCGCCAACTATGCATAGCAATAACTGATAACCATATTTATAATCTGTGCACCTGATATCCCGACGAAAGGCGAATTGGCGTCAGTAACAACAATTTCCTGGGTGTGGGCCGACATTTCTACTGATTATCACGGGTTGGCCCAATAATATCGCCCACAACTAGAACATATTTCCTTCGAGGTAATAGGCTGACTAGGCATTAGTGAAAATTGTTCTGGACGATAATTGGCCCAAATTCATGAATTGTATCATCTTCACGGGAAACAGAAGCCTTCCTTCACTTTAGACTGGATTTGTTGTCACAGTTAGGCTGATCGCGAGGAAGGGTTGCATAGAGTGTGGAAAGTGTAAATTGTCATGGGTAATCTGGGCTCTACTATGGTATCAGGCAAAATATTTAGCACAGCTTCAGGTACCAGTGGGTCGCGCTAATACTTAACCACGCGACCCAAATTAGGTGTAGGTTTTACATGGGTCAACGGCAGGAACATGCCAAAAATTGCAGCTCTTTTGCAGCTCCTAATCCAAGCTACCTAGGTTACTACGAGGTGGGCCTCAAGGCCCACATACCTGACCCTGTGCTAAAATATACCCCTAACACCATACTAGAGAGCGGTAGCTAGGAAAGCTCTATGTATAATGTGGGGCGCCTACGGTTCTCAGGGGCTTTGATGACTAAGCTAGTGACCCCTATTCTGCGACATTTGTTTCTTGAGGACATCATCAAATCTCGCGCGGAGTATCGAGATTCGAGTGAGGGCCTCCTCCTCAGGAACACTATCAGTCGCGTTGACGAGCCAAAAGTGGTCCAATATCATAGGCTTCTTCATCAGCTTCCCATTAGAGTCTAAACAGGAGCATCACGACGACCTCGCAGTCCGCCGTTTGCTTAATATGTAAACCAGAATAATGATTAAGAGGATGCACGCAGATTCGACTTTATCTTACGGATTAGAGACAGCCTGTAAGGTCAGAGGAAACCAGTCACTGGCACAATCAATTTCGACATCTTAAAAGAATACCGTATGTTTTCGCGTAGGCAAGACTATTCCCTCACTTCGACGACTAATTAGCAAGCAAAAGGCGATGCTACCAGGCTCGTACGTTATAAGGTAACAACAAGCTTCGTGCCACTGATCCTGAACGGGAACCTCTCCAAGCTCTTCTCCAAGGCCTGAAACCCCTTGCCCACCACCTCGATCTTGACCGGCAGCTTGTACTTGCCCTCCCCCACCAGCTTGACCAGGTACGCCATAGGGTTCGGCTCGATGTCCAGCATATCCTGGGCACCTACCAGGGTTACCTGCAGCCTTTCGGGCACCTTGGCGTCCGGGCGGGTCATGACCAGCGGGTACAGCTTCGGGCCGTCTGCTCGGAACGCGTCGAAGCCCGCGCCCCCAGGCGTCGCGGCCTTTGGGGCGGCGCTGTCCTGCTGCGCGGCCCGCTCGAGGCACGCGGTCGCGCGCAGGGACCGCAAGCGCGCGTGGTGCGCCTCCGAGCTGGTCGCCACGATGACGGCGGACGGCAGCGCCATCTGCAGGAGCTGGATGGCGGCCGCGCCGACGGCGGAGCTGCAACCGAGAACGAGGATCGACTGCGGCGGGTTGGTGCTGGAGTTCCCACCCTTGGGGAGGCCGGGCAGCGCTACCTTCAATCCGACGGTGATCGCGGCTCCTGCTATGAGTAAGCAAATTCTGAGGCGGACCGGGTTAGCTCTTGCGGCATGAGGGCTTAGAATTATGATACTCACGGAAGCAAGGCGGCCTCTTCAAAGCTCAAAGCGGACGGTTTCTTGGCCACGGCGTTCTCTGACACGGTGTAGATAACGTGTCACTCCCCTAGATACCGCGGGCGTAACTCAGAACCTCGTCGCCGGGTTTGAAGGCGGTGACGCCCTCGCCGACCGACTCCACGGTCCCGGCGCCGTCGACGCCGATCACGGCGGGCCAGGACCGGATAGTGGCACCGAACTTGATATTCTTCCAATCGATGCCGTTAAGCGCTACAGAGCGGGGCCGGATGGTAACTTCCTTGGCCCAGGGCTTAGGCACGGGGGCCGTCACTAGGGCAAACGGCCCGCTTTGCTTAGTCGGGTGGTACAGTTGAATGAACATGGCGAAGGATGGATAATTGGTTGCTTGAGACGCTGCTGTGAATGAGGAGACGAGCTACAGGGTATTGGCTCGGCGAGCTCTAGGAAGCTAAATATGGAGATACCTAAATTCGTTGAGAGGACATGGAGATTTCCTTGTACTCATACAAACGGCCCAGCTTAAAAGTACATCCTTATCCCGAGATGTTGTGCTACAGGAGAAAGAACCTAGTGTCCGGAGACGTTGTACCACCGGCGGAAGGATTCAGGGATAATGGATTTGTTTTTGGGGGCGCGACTCGCGAGGCCGCGAGCAACTGTGCCGCCATCAGAGATTAACTTATCTCCCGCAAGCCCACGGCTACACAAGGATAAGCTGAAATTGCATCTGCGTCGTAGGTGGCTGACCGCAACAACGGCAGTGTGAGGCCGGACCTTTGGGCGGAAGCGACCACAGACAAACTTCCCATCAGGGGTTACGGATACCTAGATATATGTTAACATAAAACAAGATGCTTTATCATGCTTCGATATGGCATTCATACAATTACGAATGAGTAGAGCTGGACGGGCCCCAAGTCTATTGAGACCGGTCATAGCGAATCATATATCGATAAATTAGGATGAATTCCGGTTAATGTTACATTCAATACCAATAAATAGCCAGCAGGGAGGGGGAAAGGGGGGGGCGCGGGCGAGGACTACACGCCTACCTGATATACAGAACTGATGTGGGAGGGCTTCCCCCTATTCCGGTGCTATGATCGAATCATAAATGTAGGGACAGTCAACTTGCGGAATATTTGAATCGACTAGAACAACTTATTGAATTAAATCCATTGTGTTCCCCTAATACTCAGTGAAGTTTCGATGCGTGAATGGAAACGGAATGACCTAATACGTGGCAAAGCCAAAGCCGGTGATTTAGCAATGACCATAGTACAGCAGCAGAAAGTATTATCAAGGAAGCGGGGTTAAAAGACCACGTCATGTAATAATCAAGATGCAAGGGAACATGATAGGGACAGTGGGAACGCCTTATATAGTAATGAAATCTATAGTGTTATACTAGTTCGAGTTGTCCCTTTCCAGAGCATGATGAAACTAATTCTCTAGTTTAAGAACCCAATCTCCTTCCAAACATAGATGTATTTCCTGATGACCTCTTCACTGACCGGGCCCACGGCAGCCAGGCTCGGCGAATGTTCGAGCGACTTCCGTGCATCTAGCACGAGCCCACCGCAGGACATGCGCTTGTAGTTGCTTTCCAGGAAGTCAACCAGGGCAATAGCGGGGTTGTTGCGCTGCGGAGCCGCCCTCACGAGCTTGATCCACTCCTCCAAGGGAATCAGGCGCGGGATGCCCAGGGCGTCGGCCAGGACCCGATTCAACTCGCTCCAGGGCTGGCCGACGGGGTTCTCGATGTGGTAGACGGGGTAGCGTGGTTCTCCGGGGTTGCGCAGGACGAGGTCGGCGAGCGCGCTGGCGATGTCGTTGACAGGCGTCCAGTAGGCGGTGCCGCCGACGTCGGGCAGCGCGTTGAGTGTCTGCGACGACTTGATCATGAACCCGAAGTGTTCCATAGGGTTCCAGTACCCACTGACCCGTGACCCGGCGATCTGGCCCAGCCGCGCCGTCATCGTCCGGAACCGGTCCACGTGCCCATGCAGCGTCGCGTCCAGCATCCGCTCGCAGCCCCACTTAGCGTCCGCGTAGCCCACCGGCAGCACCGCGTCGATGCCGACCCGGTCCTCCGGCACCAGCGTGATCTGTTCTCCTTCGCTGCCGGTGCCGGCACCGGCACCATCGCGGCCGTAGAGCCCCACGACGCTGATCGACGACACCATCTGGAAGCCGAACCGGAAGCCCGGCGGCCGGCATGCCGAGGCGGCGCACGCGAAGTCGATCAGGTTGCGCATGGTGCTGAACTGCGGCTCGAAGCCCACTAAGGACCGCTTCACGCTCATAGGCCACGCTTGGTGGATGACGGCAGTGACGGAGCCGGCGAGCCTCTCGTACTCGGCCTTCGCCAGTCCGAGCATCGGCTTCGAGCTGTCCGTCTGCAGGACCAGCAGTTTTGGCCAGAGGTGGTCGGGGAAGTGGACGCCCTTGTCCTTCATGGCCTTCCTCTGGCGCTCGTAGGGCTCAGTCTTGTGCTCCCGGTTGAGGCAGACGACCGTCTTCACATCAGGGAGGTGCGCTAGTTGATAGACCAGGTGGCCTCCCAAGCTTCCTGTTGCCCCCGTTACCAGAACTACTTTCTCGTTGTTGGCTGGGGCGGTGGCTGTGAGTGAAGGAGCCGGGACCGAGAACCCGGCGGTGTACCTTTGGACGTAGTCGTCCACGGCCTTCTTGCGAGCTGCCAGCGCGGCCTTTTCGCTCTCTGTGAGAAGAGGTGCTGTCCCTCTGGCCTCAGAGAAAGGGGTAGGGCTTGGAAATTCCTGGACAAGCTGCTGAGCCACGCCACTCGTGTTACTGTTTCCCAGCAGTAGCGTTTTCAGGTCGGCCACGGTAGGGCACTCGAGGAAGAGAGACTCATGCTGGATATCAAGCTCGAGCTCATCCCGGAACCGGCTCACGATGACGAGCGACAGGAGTGAGTCTACCCCGGAATCGGCAAAGTTGGTGTCGTCGGTGAGATCTTCCATCGCGACGCCGCTCTCTTCAGATATAATCTGGAGGGCGCGCTGGAAATCGACCTTTCCTAAGGCCGGAGGTTCCTCGCCTGTGACGGAAGAAGCCGTGGTTGGGGTCGCGCTCTGCCCCGGGGTGGTGGTGGCGCCTGTGCCGCTCGATGTCGGGGTAGAGGACTGAGCAGAGCTGGCTATGCTGGAGTCGCCCAGGAAACCTTTGAGATCACCAACGGTGGGATACTCGTAGAAGAGAGCGTTGAAGTCGAGGTCCATCTCAAGCTCCTCCCTGAACCGAGCCGAGATGGTGAGACCTAGGAGAGAATCAATCCCGACATCACCGAAATTGGTGCCGTCGGTTAAATCCGATATAGAGAGACCACTCTCCTCGGCGATAATGGATAGAGCCCGCGTAGTGATAGGCGAGGGCAACGACCCTCCGTTGACTTCAGCAGGATACTTTGGCGCACTAGCCGGCTGGTGAGATACTGCCGGGAGAGCAACCTGTCCCTTCTGTGCAACCGGCTGGTTCTTAGACTTGTTGCCACTTTCCATCGACAAGATGACCCTCAAGACCCGGCGTGGTACGCCTTGCATCTGTGAATGCATAGTCAGCCAGAATCGTTTCTTTAGGGGACAGAAAAGGGTATGGAAGAACGAACCGCGAACTGCCCGAAGCATGCGACTACTCTCTCGCCTTCCATGATCGTCACGTCGCCGTGCCACAATCGGTCAGCCCCCTCGACCATGCGCGAGTACGTAGTGTACTCCTTCTCGATGTCAATGGGCTCAAACATCTGGAAGGAACCCCAACCATGGTTCACGAACACGTCGCGATCCAAGTCGTTGTTATCGTTGCAGTTCATGGCGAACCCGGAAGACCACGTCAGCGCATCGAGGAGGCCCGGGTGGGTATGGAAGCTGCCCCCCTTCTTCTTAAAGCTTCCGAAGCTGAGACGGCTCGAGGCCTCTAGCGTCTTGCTGTCCAGCACGATCTCATCCACGGCCCTGTAGTCGTCGTGGAACCGCGCCAGCGGCCGGATGGCGCGGTACACCATGGCACGATTGAAGCGCGAAGTGGTCCCCGTCGCTATCCCGTCTCGGAGGGCTCGCAGGCGCTGTCTCACGTGTGTCATTTCTCTTTGGAGCTTTTGCTGGAGGCTACCGTCCGTGAAGCGCACGACGCAGCGCGAATGCTCCTGTTGTTTCTGTTTGCCCTGTTATTGGACTTATTAGCCTGTGCGCACAGCAATGGGGTTGAGAGAGAGTCTGGGGAGGGAGTGTAGTGAAACATCGCGAACCACTTACGTCGAACGTTACGAATCTTATGGCGACTGTGTCGGACGACGACCAGTCGGCCTCAGCGTGGGCTTGAAGAAGATGCTGGACAGTGTCAGGTCGGACGGTGAGAGCCTTCATGATTGTCATGTCTGAAATCTCAACGGTCCTCTCCTTTTGGCTGGGGTTATAGCGCTCAAGAAGGTAGGTGCCGAGGCTCATTGCGATGTCTGCGTAGACTGCGGGGGTGGCGAGCGGAACTCCGTCGACCTCATGGCCTTCTAGCAACGGGCGAAAGTCTTTGCACGCGATGTTAGACTCGACGACAATGTGAGCTTTCTTGGAATCGCCTGTCTCTTCGACGACCCTGTGGATGGTAGTGCTTTCAGGTCCCCGGGAACTGGCGATCATTAGAGGAGGTTCTCCTTTGCGCAACGACCAGTCGTGGACGTATTGTATCCAGTAAGGCTTCAAATCCCAGTTGTAAGCTGGCAGAGGGACAACCTTGTGGCAGGCCTCGAAGTCGTAATGATATTTTGCCCACCGAATATCGGAGCCTGCAGTGTAGAGAGATTTCAGGGTGGCCGTCAGCATTTGGAAGACCGGCCTGCCTCTCTGCAAGGATGCTAGAGATGTGATCTGCGGACCTAGCACTGCCCTCACCATACCCGAGATTGCAGGATGCGGGCCAATCTCTAGTGTCGTGATCTGGTCACCAAGGACGTTGTGACTCTTTGCCGTCAGAAGCGCCTTCTGCATGTTGACTGGTTCTCGGGTGTGACGGGCGAGGTACTCAGGGCCGAAGTTGCCAATACCGACAGCAATGCTACCGTCCAAGGGGCATAACACGGGGATCTTAGCCTCGTAGTACGTTACGCCACTAGCTAACTTCTTGAAACTCTCCAGCACTGGCTCTACCTGAGAGGAGTGGAAGGCGTAGGGGACTTTCAGTAGCGTCGTTTTGAATCCGGCACCCGTGAGCAAATCTTTGGACTTGGTAACGTCCACGTTGATTCCAGCCAAGACAGTCTCGGTCGGCGAGTTGATGCAAGCAATCTCATAGGTGTGATTGTTGAGAGCGTTAGCGACCTCGTCCACGGATCCCTTGACTACCAGCATGGAGTGGGTATCTCGTGTGCACTTCTGCTGGAGCAAGTTGGCCCTCGCTCCAACAAGATATATAGTATCGGCATCGGATAGAACCCCAGCGACGTTAAGAGCCGCATACTCGCCAAGGCTATGTCCGACTACGGCGACGGGAGTAATGTTCCATGATGCCCACAGCTTGCTGAGCGCAATCTGCAGGCAGACGCTTGCCAGCTGGACAGCGGCAGGTTCGAAAATGCCGACGTCTTGCTCCTTAGACTGGATGATAGGCAGCACCGACGGAAAGCCCAGGGTCTGTCCAATGCGATCTAACCGGCGAATTTCAGTGCGGAAGAGAGAGAAGTTCTCGTAGAGCTCCCTCCCCATACCTGGGTATTGTGCACCCTGGCCCGTGAATGTAAAGACAACCTTCGGGGCTGTCTTTGGTCTGGTCATTCCCGCCTGATCGCGGAGAGCTGCCTCGATCTGGACGCAGAGGTCATCGGCGCTCGCGCCAGTAAGCATTACACGATGCTGATGATGAATGCGCCGTGCTGTGGTGGTATATGAGACCTGGCCTAGATTAACGGCCGAGCTTTGCTTCAAGAACCGCAACAAAGATTTCAGGTTTTCCTGGAGGGAGACGCCATTCTTGGCCGAGACGGCTACGAGATGATGACTTCGCGAGTCAGGGGCGTCGCTCGCGGACTCCGTCTCAAGCGGTGCATCTTCAATCAGCAGAGCCGAGTTCCCACCTGCGGCGCTGAAGTTGTTCACGAAGGCTCGTCGAGGCTTCGAAGGATCACTACTCCTTTCCCAAGGAGTCTGCTTCAGCGCGATGTGGACGTTTCGTTCCTGCAGGTCGGTCGGGAACCTGTGGTTAATCTTTGTCTTGATCCCGCAATGCGGCACTATCATATTCTTTTGCATCATCAACAGCACCTTGATGAGGCTCGCCATCCCAGACGCGGATTCACCGTGTCCAATATTCGCCTTTGCAGATCCCAGAAAGAGCGCCTCGGAACTGCTTCGGCCGGTCTTCACCTGCGCAAGGGGCGGGGCGAAAGTGTCCAGAACGCTAGACATTTCCCCTGCATCGCCAGCTTGGGTGCCCGTACCGTGCATCTCTACGTATCCGACAGAATAGGGGCCCACGGCGCCTTGGTTCAGGATCTTGTTAAAAATGGCACGCTGAGCCCCGACGTGCGGCCGGGTGATAGACTCGGACTCGGCCGAGTGATTGGTATAAGCACCAAGTATTAGGCCAAGGATTGGGTCTTTGTCTGCAATGGCGTCGTCAAGACGCTTGATGATGACCGTCCCGACCCCCTCTCCCCGACAGTAACCGTCAGCCGAATCGTCGAATGTCTTGCAATTTCCTGTTCTAGACAGAAAATGCCCACGGTCGAGACCTGCAGTCATATCGGGGTTCGTAAGTACATTGGTTCCACCCGCGATAGCCGTGTCAATGTCGCCCCGCCAAAGAGAATTGCATGCAAGGTGGATGCCGGCGAGACTGGACGAACACGCGGTGTTGACCGCATAACTGGGTCCGCTGAACTTGAAAAAGTAGTTGATCCGTCCTGGGATAAACGCTTGGTTCCCCCCGGGGATGAAGTACGTGTCGATGTTTTGGGGGCTGTTCGTTTCCATCCAGTCCATGCTAGTCACGCCGTAGAAGACGCCGACACGATCACGTCGCGTCGACGGGGTAGCGTCTGGGACAATACCGGCTTGTTCAATGGCTTCGTAAGCCGTCATCAAGGCAAGCCTCTGCGCGGGGTCAATTTGTGGCGCCTCTCGTGGTGAGATGTTAAAGAAGCGCGCATCGAAACCGGCTGGGTCATCAAGCCAACACCCAAAGGCAGTTGCGCTCGTGTTCTTCCGGGTGCCGGTAGGGTCTACGTGCGTTTTCGCGTCCCAGTGAAGGGCCGGAACAGGCTTGTGGACATCAAGACCCTGGGAAAGAACATCCCAGAAAGCCTCGGTGTCCTGGGCGGCGGGAAACCTCCCGGACATCCCGACGATGGCAAGCTTGGGTTTCCCGGGGCTGGAATACGAGCCATCTTCAGCAATAGACGGGTGGCTCTGTGCTAGAGTAGGCGACAACAACGTGCGCAGTGACGTCTGCTTAAGGACCGTATAGATCAACTGGTCGGCTTTTGTTCCGATGGGCCTAACGCTGAACGTCTTGGGTTGCTCTCTGTGAAGACACGCTTGCAGCTCTTCAAAGATATCATTCCAACGGATGGGCTGCAGCAATATTTGTCCGACTGCAGCCTTCAAGGGCGTCTCGAAGCTGCCATTTTCCACCGCCCTCCCGGTGCTGGAGAAGACAGGAATGTGGTGAAGACTTGAGTCGGTGCTGCGAGGACTCAGGCTACCGACGATTTCGTCAATATCGTCTGGGGAGTACAGATGGGGGGCATGGTATGGTCCGTAGACCGGGATACTCTTTAGTCCCGTATTACGCAAATTTTCTGAACGGATAAGCAAATCGAGCGAGCGCGGCGGACCGCTCACGGTTATTCCGTTCGGAGCATAGGCACTGATATATGGCCTAGCTAATGGGGGGAGCGTCTGGTTCGGTAAGCTGTCAGCTGCTGGAACTCAGAGATGGTGTAACAGTGAGTTATATTCTTACGGTCTGTTGGCAGAATCTGGTCACAGCATCCGCTGACGGCAAGCCGGGGACGATAATAGACCAGCTCTGATCCAGAGAATCGGACGGCTGGAGTCGCTGTGCCATGTCGGTCACGTGGACTCCCGTCCTAAAAGCCACAACGACCGCATCAACTGCGAGAGGGACGAGCTCGAGCGTGCTGCGGCTGCACCCAACTGCCGCGGCAGCCAAGGCTCCCGTGCAGAGACCGAGTGCACGGGAATTTTTGGCGTGAAAGTCCCACGTATCAGCCTGGCTGCATAGAGGGTTCAGCTTATAATACCGTGAGGAGTATATAACACGAGGCTTACCTGATGAAAAAGCCGAGCTGGTACATGCAGGTGACAGCCATGTCTAGGGCTATGCACCGTTTTCCATCATGCTTCCGCAAGACGAGGTCATCAAGGCATGTGAATCGAGGGAGATCGTCCCTGGTCTCAGCAGGAAGCTTGTATATCTCTGTTCGTATCGCATCGTATGCCTTGAGCAGGAAGTCCTCCAAGACAGGGTTGTGCCTGTACCGCATCAAATCTTTCAGAGACGACTGTATGTCGTACGTCTGGTCTCCGAAGAGATACAGCTTCAGTTGGTCTGCCATGTCGAAGTTGATGGTATGGCTGAGAGATTATGTGATATCCTTTGCTGTTTCTCTAAACGAGTGAATGTCTGAGGAAACTAATACTCAAGGTTTATGGATGTTGACTTAAATATCTAGAAGAACAGCATTTTCTATGAAGAAAACAACCTTACGATGATGGTTCATCCGCAAATGCCAGAGTATAGTATGCCCTATCTCCCCAGCCCCCGGGTTGCCCCGACACAGCCATGTATGACTGTCCCCGGGACATCGCAAGTCATCACCGAGCGAGATAAGCAGCCACAGGTTCTCGTCGGCGACCCTGAAGTATACAATTTCCGGTTCAGCATCTACGCTGCCTTGTTACCGGGGATCCTACGGGAGATCTGATCCGAATGCTCGGGGCTTATTCAGAAGCCATAAGAGATTTATTTCGAGTAGGTAGATTTGCAAAACATAGTGAACTTGAATGACCCGAGGGCTCTATCGGAACTCTCGGATAATAACCAAGGCTTTAAACTTGAACTATACTAATGATATATTAATGTTTTTGTTATAACCCACCGGGCATTGGCTTCAAGAGACTGTTGGGGCTAGCGTAGGATAGCACCGACCAAGGCTACGTAAGAGGAATGCTTAGCTAAAATCCGCTAAGCATTACTAATAAAGGATTTAAGGATTACTTAAAGGAAAATAATTAAGGAATTACAAATATTCATTAGTATTAAGCCCAATTTACAGTTATATATTTTTTTAAACTTTTATATAATAATTAAAATATAACTAATATAATGACATTTAATAAATAATTAATTTAATAAATTATATTGCGTTATAAGATTCTATATAATAAAATTATTAAATGTTTATATAATATATAATTAAAATATAAAATAACTTAAAACTTAGAAATAAAAATTATAACTTTACTTATAATAGTTTATAATATACTTTAAAGACGCGATTTAATAATAAATACGTTTAAACCGATATTACTCCGAGTTAAAAACTTGTAAACCGACTGGAAGAAAATTAATCCTTTATTAAATTCTTAATTTAAATGTATAAATGCTTTTCTTAGTCTTTAATATATAAAAATATGGCGAATTTATTTTTATTTAATAGGCTACGGTATAGCTACGGCATCATAATTAAGAAATTAAAATTTTACAAAGATTTAATTATCAGAAAAAAGAATTTATAGCTTTAAAAATAATAAAATGCGTTAATTAATGCCGTAGTTATTTTAAAGAGTTAGGGGGGTATATTAGCTAGCTAGAGGGTACGTAACGTACCCTATATACGGAAAGGTTACCTTTTAATCGGCATATATATAATTCCGTAGCTAAGTTATTTAAAGTTGTACGCGTGCTATAGCGCACGTAACTAGCTGAATACAATTATACAACTGATGTCCCCTATATCTGACAGAGACAGCCATCTGATTGGTGGTCACAAGACAATACCAACAAGTCGGGACCTGTCGGCTGTCATCCGTAGTGATCAACACTAAACGAGCCTATAAAACAGCGTGAAATGGTTAATAAACTATCTCTCGTGCGAGATTTCCAGTAACCCGGGTAAGACGCCATTAGAAACTGTTGTAATGATGTTTTTGTAGCCCTTTAACCGGCTGATCGGGTAGCCGCATCTCGGGCAGAGGACAGCAGTTCAGGCGCGACCTCTAAACTAAAACAACTTCAGCAGTTGTTCTAGTATAAGCCAACGTAATAAATTGAGATAGCTGACACGAAGATCACACAGAGCTGACCCTACAAACCGCATTATCTTGGCAGCCTAAGAACTACAACGCTTGCTTATCTCAGGCGCTCGTAGACTGTTGGGGAGAAAAAAAAGACTCAGCACGTATACCTACATGTCTCGATCGACGAAAAAGTGTCCTCTTTTGGGGCCAACAGTTATGAGCCCGGTTATCCTATCATTGGTGCCCGAATGGTACAGAACGTGGGCTCGCAATAATGTTTTCCGCTGTTAGCTATAAGGTCCAACATTCGATTTCTTACTTGCACGTATTCCATATACGTCGCAAACAACTGGAGAGACATAAATGAGACTCATCCCGTTCTTCCCTACTACAGAACAGCCTCGTAAGGTCACAAGGCAGGGTTCAGACTACCGGAGTATCTTTTTCCTGTATATTCGCGTGTTGGTTAGCCACGCGTACAGCGTTTTCGGGTCTTCGGCGTCAAGAAGTCCCCGGGCTTTGGGGAAGAAGGGAGGGGGGGGGGGGGTGGG